>PNEQ01003548.1:0-14732 GCA_003012365.1 Medauroidea extradentata | reverse complement strand
TGCAGTATCTCGTCTTGACATCACTTCTGTCAACTGTATGGTACACTTATTGCAGCTTGTGGTGAACTCTGGTTGTTTAAAACTGAAATCAGTTGATAATGTAATCGCAACGTGTCGACGACTCGTTGGGCATTTTCACCATTCTGTGGTTGCCCAGAAATGTCTACGAAAGGCTCAAGAAGATCTGAATGTCTCGCAGTACTGCCTCATTCAAGATGAGCCTACGAGATGGGACAGTACATACCTATTGCTAGAAAGATTGTGTGAACAACGAAGAGCACTGGCATTAGCTTGTCAGACCCACAACTTAGGCCTCGGAATGGAACTTACCAATCAAGACTGGGAGTTAGCAGAGAAAGTGGTAAAAATTCTTAAGTTGTTCTGGGAAGCAACGAAAAGTTTGAGTAAAGAATAGTCAACAGTTGCAGATTGTATACCTGTTGTAAACAGCATTGAGGCTGGTTTACAAAGTATGAGTGAAGAACATCGGGTGAAGACGCTCATTAGTGAGCTGCTTGCCCAAATGAAGCTTCGATTTTCAACCTTGGAATGTACCATGCCTTATGCTTTGGCCACACTTCTTGATCCCAGATATAAAGACAAGTAAGTCTAGTCACAACTTTACTATGGAAGTATTGCTGTTAATTTTGAGGTCTGGTTACGGCTGCTGTAAAACAGGGTAGCTTGAAACGGGTGGTTTTCTTGTTGAAGGAAGTAGGAACTAATCATTAAAAACAAAGCATCTGAAATTTTGAGAGAAACGTTGTGCACATAACTGCAATATTAATTATTTTATGCTAAAGTTATATTTGCATACAAATAGGAGCACTTTTCTTTGTTTCATGTTACCCACCAGTTTCATGTTATCCTGTATTATACATAATCTAACAGTTCGTTAACGTCATTAGATAATTTATTTTCTTTTTTTTTTTATTTCAGTGTGTTTCTGAATGATACACATAAAGCAACAACTACAAAAACATTGAAAATGGAAATAGGAACGGAGGCTAAAGTCAATGGTTCAAGTAGGTCTGTAGTAAGCATTCCTGCTGACACAGGTAAAAGAGGACTTTTTGGATTTATGTCTGGCATAATCCAAAAAAACAGTGACAGTGCTACAGCAAAACCTGATGCTGATGCAGGTCACCTACAGCTAGAAACATTTTTAAGAGAACCTTTACTTTCCCATGATCTTAGTCCTTTTGACTATTGGAAAAATTGTGCTCACTTGCCTGCGTTAAGTAGTGTGGCAAAAAAGTACTTGGGAATACCACCTGGGTCAGTGTACAGTGAAAGGACTTTCAGTACGTCTGGATTGATGTGCAACTCTCGAAGGATCAGGATGGCTCCAACTACATTGCAAAAATTAATGTTCTTACACAAAAATTTGAAACTTCTTAATTTTTCATACTAAATGAACTGAACTGAATTCATGATTTTGTGAAACGGTGTAAAATGTGTAAAATGATTTTCCTTTTCTTTTTTTGGTAAAATATCAAATGTAAGCATTAAGTTATAACTTTTAAACTTATTTTAAACATGAAAATCATGTTTTGAAAATAACAAAGTAACTGAAAATTTAATTATTTTTGCACACCTTATTGTTATTGTTTATGTTCTAATCTCAATAATAAGTATAGTAATTCCATATATGTTAATTTTTAAAAATTAAATTATGAGATATACCTAGCACACCTCAATAGTATCGGATCGGTTTTATATCGGTTATCGAATCGGTTTACGAAAAGTATCGGAAGTAGAATCGGTATCGGTTTTTCTCTGTATCGCCCATCACTAATACAGACGCACAATATAGTTCCACCACGCTTGGTAACTATGAGTAAG
This sequence comes from Medauroidea extradentata, assembly GCA_003012365.1. Lineage (NCBI taxonomy): Eukaryota > Metazoa > Arthropoda > Insecta > Phasmatodea > Phasmatidae > Medauroidea > Medauroidea extradentata. The sequence continues at coordinate 12,887 of PNEQ01003548.1, read as the reverse complement.
GTTACCAAACAGCACTCTTAGAATCAACCAGTAGAGCATGCACACTTAAAATTACAATGTGCTAAACTCGTCAAACTGATTAGTACATTTACTACGTCAATAATTGTCACATTCTCCCAACTTTTTAATGCAGTAACAAAAAATTTATGGTACACGTTAAAGTAACTTGAACGTGGCACATTCTGACAGAATAGCAAAAAACTATCTCCATCTTATGGAATTCTGCAGGCTTTCGCGGCCGTTGTCTAATTGACTGGCTTGGCTTCCGGGTTGGAGCCGCGTCTTCGTGGTTGCAGGAACCGACGTTTCGCCATACATTTCAACAGGCATCATCAGGGTCTCACTGTAGACTGACGGCCAGGCCGGAAGCCAAGCCAGTCGATCTCCATCTTAGTTCTGAAGTTCTCATAATGTCCATTGCCACGCTGTATGGACTGGTTAGTGCGTACCTAGATCGTAGACGAAGTTTGTCTGCCCGCCTGCTGTCATGAGGAAGGATGTAGGTGTGCATTTGTTATGCAATGTCCGCTATACAAACTGTTACTCACCACTCACTGTTCAACATTTTTCGAAATTTAGGAGAGTGTACCATATATAGGCTTGTCAGGTATCAATTTCTTCAGAAAATTTCTGTCTATTAAATGGAATCACTTTATACTACTGTATTTTTAAAAAGCATCTCTTTTATGCTAGTGACTGTTAGTGTTAAACCTCAATCACACTGAAGCAACATTTTGGCAACAAGTCGCATGCGGCTGACGACAGCTGTCTGCTGTGTGTAGCATGAGGCTTGTCGTCTGTGGCAAGGTACGGTGCCGCATGCTACATGTGTTGCCGTGTGTCGCATGCGCTCCGTGTGGGGACGTGAATCATGCCACAAACGCAATTCCACTGAAGCGACAGTTTCCTGGCCAATTCTGGTCAAGGATGGTGTCTTTACACAGACGATTGTGGCTGCAGCTCATATTGTGATTGCGAATGGTCGCAGGAGGAAACTGCTCCGGTGGTGGAGGCGAGAATTATTTATTACACCACAACAGAGATCATACCCGAACCACAATTTTCCTTTCACTGATGATGCGCCGCTACCCCTTTGCAGTCTTTTGCTCTCTCGACGGAAGGCTAAACAGAGGTTTTTAATTTTCTTTTTTAACCGACTTCAAAAAAGGTGTAGGTTATCAATTCAATTGTTTTTTTTTATGTTTGTTGCCTCAGGATTTCATAATTTAAAAACCTATTTGTAAAATCTTTATTTTATTTACTTTTTTTTTTTTTTTCTTCTTCTTCTTCTTCTTCTTCTTCTTCTTCTTCTTCTTCTTCTTCATTGTTGGAAAGGGAATATTTTCAAGTGAGGGCCCATTTTAATTTTATTGACATTGGACCTTGGATTTTGAAGATATGCCAGGGAACCCCTCAAAATCTAATAGGAAATGTATAGTGATTGAGATATTGGTAGGTTTATGACAATTCAAGACTAGGTAGGTACCTAACTGTGGTCAAGGACGTTCTGGACTGACTTGGACTGCGAAGGCACAATGTAACTCCTTAACAACAAACAGCACGAATGAAGAAGGTAGGCACCGGAACTCAGAAAAAAATCAAGAAAGAAAGATACTGTAATTTAACAATAATAACACATTATCTACAAAATGCACAAGAAAGTAAAAAATAATTTAATTTTTTAGACTACTTACAATACATTCAATTTATTAGGACAGTAATACACAATTACGTTATTTTTGAAGTCTGTTCCAGCCAAAGTTAACAAACGTGTAACGAAGTAGCGTACACATATAATTTAATGAAATATAAAGTTGACTGCAACTAAGTATTTCTTAATCGAAACAAAGACAGCAGCCACGCGGCATTGAACAGCACGGGGTGCAGCGGCGGGCGTGTACGGCGGGGCTGGGAGGGGAGACCCTGGTTTAAATAGGTATTGCTACAATACTGAATTAGCATACGTTTAAAACAATTTTGTCAATTTTAGGAAATTTCGTAACGTTAATTTAAAAGCTTGACTGGCACCGACTCCAAAAAATTAACAATAATTGTGTAGTATTGTCCTAATAATTTGATTGTATTCTAAGTAGTCTTAAAGTAAAATGATAATTTCTTTACTTTTTAGTGCATTTTTTTCTGAGTCGATTTGTTTTAAGTCTGTAATATTTTTGCTAAAAATTCTTTCATTTCTTCAACATTATGCTCGTATGAAATTGCAAACCGTTTAATAAAAGTATCCATTATCAGTATATTGATTTGTATTCCTAACATCACATTCCATAGTTCAGAGGCATTATGATAGTCTTCAATAAACTGAACCATTCTTTCATTGGACCATTCCATCTTGTCGCCCAGAATTTGCCGCACCGATCCACACACTGGCGGATCGAGGGCGACACTGTTCAACAGCAAGATTTTTGTGGCATGCGGCAATATTGTAGGCCCGACAGGTGGCGACATGTCGCATTAGTCATTGTCGCATGCCACATGATGCACTGTGTTGCCTCAGTTGAAATCAGACTCGCCTGTGCGTCACTGCCGTATGTACATGTTGCCTCAGTGGAATTGGGCCTTAAAACACGAACTTAGACGAAAAACACACTTTAGCAAAAACTTAGTTTTTTAAGAGGTCAAAATCTTTTACTTCAGCAACTAAGGCAGACTTCTCCTGAAACTGTGATTTGTCGCAGTACAAGAGGCTCGTCTGCAGTAAAATTATAATCTTAAAAAATTTCAACTAGTTCAGTTGAAACTGAATTTCAGCCAGTTCATGCTTTTCACATTTTGGACATACCAGTAATTTGAATTTTACCAAGACACTGCTATAAAATGAAAATATATTAGCTTGGAGGGAGAAGGTGTCTTACAGCACCAGGGTGGGTCCCCTTGAAGAGTTTTGCCACCCCAAATCATTAACTCTGCGCATGCTCCTGATGTTCTAAACACACTTGCATGTATCATTAGAATAATCAAATAGGCTTGAAAATACACATGAAACATTAACTAAAAATACAATAACCTTAGAGGCAGTGCATAGGCCCTCAAATTTTATGCCTTGACAAAAAAAAAAACCGGAAAGCTTATCATCCAGTCAACATCCAAAATAACTTGGTTTTGGAACGGGAATGGTGACTGAGCGCTGAAGTAATATTTCAAATTAGGAGCACCTGCCTCTAATCACTGAGTTCACAATTACCCAACACAAACACAGATATACTATTTGTGAAATCAAGACAAAATCCTTTTGCACCGGAGTGCATTGTGCCAACGACGTTGGCAGCGCCAGCGGCGCTTTAATAACTGCCGCATGCGCAGCGGCGAGCTCTGGCCAAGTGAGCGGTTGTGTGTGGTCAGGTATCCCTACTTCTCTGTCAGCTCTGAACGGAGGTAGATCGACACAAGGCACATGTAAGTCAAGTCCTGCACTTTGGTTATCTGGGGTCTTAAACCCCCATGGCGAGTGGAGGGAGGCACCATCATAAATCGTAATTGATAGCTTCTCTCCTTTTATCTAAATTCTGTTTAGGCGCCGTCCATCTAAAATATGTCTGATGTTAACCTTTGAAAAGATAAATTTGAAGTTTTGCATGATACTGTGGCTGCATGAGTGGTGCAGATGTTCCAGTGCACTGGGTGGGAGAGGAAAAGATAAGGGTTAAGAGTGCGAAGGCAGATGGGGTGTTGGCGTGCCGGGAGGGAGGGGGGCTGGTGGTGGCTTGTCTCTGCCAAGGTTGCTTGCTGCCTGCCAGCCCTCGCCTCGGGTGTGTGTGTTTCTGAACAATATTCCCACCCTCTCTCGCTTTGCTGTGCCAGCCGCTTCCAGCATGTCCCCCCTCCTCCACCATTCTTCTGAGATACAGATTTGTGTCAACGAAAGTTAACGTACGTCTTTGGCGGAAAAGTAAAGAAAAACTTATGGTTGCAGAATTGTCCCGCAAAGCTGTTAGGAAATGTAAGCATGGGAAGTATCCTGAACTGGAAGATGAGTTGACATTGTGCGAGAGAGTGTCGGTCGAAACAGATGCTGGTTGGCTAGCTGGTACTAGGGAAGGAGGGACGCCACGCCTCTTCTGCCTCCTTCCGCTCCCCTGCCTAGAGCATTCTAGGCCCGTGTGCTTCCGAGGCTATCTCTGGCGGGCGCAGGCTAGCCGGCTGCCGCTACTGCCGCCCACACACGACCGGTTCACATCATATCTATGCTACTACCCAGTGTTAGTGTCGAGTAAACGTGTGGACGCGACTAGTTTTCTACGTTTCATTCGTAAGTGGCGAGTACTTCTTGGATATGATGTGACCGTCCATGGCTGTGTTTATTTACCTACATTTTCTGTTCAAATTTACTTCGTGAAAAATGTGAAAGTTTGCGACCTATAATTATTGTATTAGTACTCTTAAAAACTACATTGTTGCAGTTCTTTGTGGAGACAATGCCGCCAAAAATATCTATTAGCGAACGGACGAAACAGTTTCCCAATGATGGGATGTTGAAATCTCTTTGGTCTTAACGTCAGCTAAGCAGATGTGGGAGGGAGGGTGGGTGGCTAGTGTAGGGTGGGTCTGGCAACGATGGCAACTTCAGCTAGTACGAGCTGCCTCTGACCTCACAGTGTCTGCATTCCAACAGTCCTCCTTCTCGCTCTTGAGTCGCTTCCCATCCTCTTATTTACAACTACAGGTCTTCATCATTCCCTCCCTCCACCGCTTTTTGCCTACCCCTCCCCAATCATTTGTCCACATACTACGTCCTAGAATTCTTCAGCTTTCCTGCCGGCTGCCTCTTCCCGGCCCGAGCCTCCGCATACAGCATTCACCATATCACATTATAAGACAGTGCAATTTAATTTTACAATTTAAGGAGTTCAAAATTGCCATTCCCATTCTATGCGATGACACATTATATGTGGGAAAATATGGTAAACTACAGAAAATAAACTAAAATTAAGATGCTGAGACAAAATTAGTGATATTACGCATATTCAACTGGAAATCGTTTTACTTCGTATTTTGACATTTTCCGTGTTACCGTTTTAACTCGATTCACCATATAATCGTGTCCCTACGTATAAGCGTCGTGCAATTAAAATCTTGTTTCTGTTTGTTTCACATTACGTCAAGTGATATCTACGTTACTCTTTGTAAAGATCTGTTTAAAACTTTAACACTGCATTTTGTTTTTTTGTTTCATGCTTTGCTTGTAAACAGAGAACTTAGGAAGTTCTGAAAGTTATTAGTTATGTCTTCCAAATGTTTACGAACCACTAAGATTTTCAAAATAGAAAATTTTGAAAACTTTCCATTTTCTCCTTTGTAACTTGTGATGCCCGTAATATATAACAACACACCACACATTTCTCCAAACTCAATAAATGTGGCTTGTCACACATGTTGTGCAAATTGATTGCATGAGCCGAGGGTTCAACTTACATCAACGTTGGAAGAGCGGACAAATGCCCCATGTGGATGAACATGGTCGTACAGGATGACTAAGCCAACCATCACCCGTAGGACAAACAACTGCGTCTCCTCACGCTGAAACTGGGCTATAAGGTTCCTGTAACAAAAACAGGCAAAAAGTTCTCATCAATACATTATCCTTACTCATGTGTGTAACTTACAGACATTATTTATTAGCAGTGGTGCATCAATACTATGTCTTTACCGATTATCTAAAAGACATGCAGCAGATAATCATTACCAATTTTATAAGCTTTTGAAACTGATATTACATATTAGTAAACACAGGAAAATTCTAAAATATAAAAGTGTTTATTATAAAACAGGGTTGAAATAACACACAGCTTTCATGAATGATTTTTTGTGCATTCTGAAGATTTATAATTCAATAATTTTATAAGTTGTAGATGGAAGAAAACTAGACAGTCTGTTAAGGAATCACGGGTTATGTTTAGTAATAATAATAATTGTTTGGTAATTAGCCTTTACGAGGATTGTGGACAATGTGGAAGGATACACTTCAACTTGGAAGTAGTACATACGTAGTTCCAGAGGCAACACTGGAATCAGTCAGTTGTGTGGTGCCCATCTGTTAGGCAAACTGATTCATTATATTCGTGCCTTTTTCGACACTCAGGTGCATGTTACTTCTACGCATGTGTGGACTGACTCTATTATTGTCTTGGCCTGGATTAAGACTAAGCCCTATTTGCTCAAAACGTATGTTACAAATAGGGTAGCTCAGATTCAAGAGTGGATGCAGAGTGGATGCACCCTCAATCCTGGAAACATGTTGCCGCCAAGGATAACCCTGCTGACTGCGCCTCTCGTGGTATATTTCCTACTGAGTTTCTGTCTCATGATCTGTAGTTCCATGGCCCTAGCTGGTTAGTCAGTTCTCCTGATCAGTGGCCAGTCTCGGAGGTGAACTACTATGGAGTGGAAGTCCCAGAACTTAAGTCCTCCACTTTTGCACTGCTGAACACACGAAAAGTTCTTGAAGAGCTTCCATTGTTGCGGAACATCTCATCTTGGGTGAAGCTTGTCCGTGTGTTAGCGTACGTAATGCAATTCATCCACGTTACTCGGAAACAGTTCCCTACCAAAGGACCTTTTACCTCATCTGAACTGAAGTTGGCTATTGTGGTGGTGTGTAGATGCATCCAGTGTGTTAGCTTTTGCGAAGATTTGAAGCTTCTTGAAAGAGAGAAGCCCTGTTCCACACGCTTACAGCATTTGAATCCATTTCTTGATCACCAGGGCGTGCTCTGAGCCGGCGGACCTCTGTCGAATTCAGCTCTTCCATTTTCAACAAAACATCCTATTGTTCTGCTTAAAGGTCACCCTGCTGTGGAAGCCTTTGTTGATCATTATCATGTGATGTACTTGCATGCTCCACCACAATTGCTACAGAATTTTGGATTCTCGCTGCTCGCTCAGTTATACACTCACAGGTTTTCAAATGTGCCAGATGTTTTCAGTGTCTCCTACCAATACTCCTCCGCTCATGGGCAACTTGTCTTCTACTCGGGTCTGTTCCACTGGGGTATTCCAGCATACTGGAGTTGATTATGCTGGGCCTATATCAATATGTCTCAACAAATTGCGCCGTTGTACTACACAGAAGGCATATCTTTCAGTATTTGTATGCTTCGCCATTAAGGGAGTTCATATTGAGGTGGTGACTGATTTGACTGCAGACAGTTTCATTTCTGCGCTCACAAGGTTTGTTTCAAGAAGAGGACTGTGCACCAGCATCTTCTCTGATTGTGGCACTAAATATTGGTGCTTCCAAGCAGCTTCATCATTCATTCAACGAACTACTTAATTCGCCTCTCTTGGAAGACTTTGCCTTGGCTCATTCAATCACCTTTCACTTCAAACCTGTGGCAAGCCCTCACCAGGGAGGCTTGTGGGAGGATGCCATAAAATCTGCCAAATATCACCACCAGCACGTTATTGGTGATCAAATCTTAATACTCGAAGAGCTCATGACATTATGTACTGTAACAGGGGTTGGGTTTGTTTGTTGTTTCTGACTGACTTGTAGCAGTGATGGCGGACCTCTACTGTTTATTGTTATTAAATGGTGTAACAGGAGAATGATGAAGCAAAGAAAGTATGAAACTTGAACTTCTCCATATCCCTCGCAGCGACTACTCCAAAGATTAGACTTTTATTTTTTTACATGCCCGGATAGCCTGAGGTGTACACCAAAAAGGTTCACGTAGAGAGAAAATAAAAAAACAAAAATAATTTATAAAACTTTCAGTTTTTTTTATTAACAGTTCACCAGACGTAGATGGCACAGTCTTTGCTAAAGTACTCAAATTCATTCCAGTGGCTTTATCAACTAAAAATGTGAAAATGAATTGGTGATACCGGTGCCCGAATGTACAACGTCATGAGTGTTCGTCCAGGTATTTTATCAGTTGTGATATACCTCCACAAAGAAAACAAACTAAACTACAGGATACAAATACACTAGACCCCCGATTTTACGAATACTCACGGTTCCTCTCATCGCATTTGTAAAATCGCTACCTTCGTAAATTCGATAGCGGCTTATTTTTGCCTCCCCCCCCCCCCCTTACCGTAACAGAAAATTTTTAAATTGCATTTTTTCTGCAAAGTGTCTCTAGGACCCCGAATTCCGTAGCGTTTTACGGGAAATTAACTAACGTAATAATGTAAACATAAATTCATATCAGTAGCCAGACGTCACACTGTTGAGCGGTAGATATGACTGACCCTTGTCCCCAAAAAATGAGAAAATCGAGATTCCGAGTGTCTTCTCTCGAGCGAATAGCCCGACTCCCGTAGCATTTAACGGAAAAATAACGCAAGTGATAGCTGAAATATAAATTTATATCAATAGGCAGACGTCTTACGATCAAAAGAACACCGCTAAACAATATATATTATCTACCTTTGTCCTAAAAAAAAGAGAAAACCGAGCGTTGCCTACGCTATTAACTAAAGGCCGGGACAACGAGAATCGAGAGGCGTACCCTTCGATGTAGTTCCAAGAGTGTCGCTAGGGCTCGCTATTATGTTCTTTCTCGATGATAGCCGAACCGAAGTTACCCGAATGCGTGTTTGTTGTTAACAATAATGTTACTTTAATTCACTCCAGGTATGAAGTGCGTTAAAGAGAAAAAACATTACGTTTTACGTTACTCTTACTTTTGCCTGTTTATACCCTAACAGCACCATCACGTCACAACGGGATATTAATAATGCCGCAGAAACGTTGAAAAAATAACCTTAACGTCGCACAGACATTCAAATGTTCGCTTTTTGTGACGTCCCAAATGTGACGTCGTCGTCGTGACGTCTCTGCAACGTCGCTGCCAAGACATACCTGTGACGTCGCTGCTACCAAGTGTGCTGTAAGGGTATATCCAGTAAGTATACTGTACCTATTTTTTAATTCTTGGCATTTTGGGAAACAATGAAATATGACATTTTGTTCAGGTTTTGAGGAATTGGAGGTACAGTTCGATACGCAGCAGCACGTCATTTGAAATGACAGTTATAACGTTTTGCTTCTAGTAAATACGCTTCAACTGAATAAATACTATTCACTATAATACACACGAACTATCTTGTGCCTTTAATAACATGCATAGTCTAAACTTATTGGGCATTGTAATATTCTGTAACGTACAAAAAGACCGTAAAAAGACGGAGCAATGGTGCAATTTTAACCAAACAGTCATTTCAAGTTTAAATAGTCCATAGAATGAGAATATGAAGAGCAGTATAAACAGTCGCCAAATAGTACGAATTTCAAATTGCGAATACAAGAAAAGAACAGAGAAGAGATATCTAGCGGCCATGACGAGAACCTTCGCTGAAGGTACGGATTTGGTGCGGAAAAAGGCTGCCGTGTCCCGGCCTCTAGTTAATAGCGTAGGCAACGAACCGAGCTGTCGAGTGCCTTCTCACGAGCGAATAGCCCGATTTGCGTAGCGTTTAATAAAAAAAAAAGTAGGCATTCCTTACTAGTAAAATGCCCTTGTAAATTATTCACCAAAGAAAGAAGGAATAAGCGGATGTATTTATTCATTGCGCAGTTTTATATAACTTAACGTAAAAACGTTCCCTCAACGTTATTGATGAATTGTACGAGAATGTAGATACTAGTAGCGTGCAGAGCGGACAGATAGCGCAACTGTACGAACATTCACAAGATGGAGGATAGATAGCGGCACCGTAGCATATACCGACGTTGTTCCAAAAACGCCATTTTGTGACGTTCTTGCCTAAAATCGACGAGAATTACATGTATAAGTGATTGAAAATAATCACTTTCACAGTCAGTATATGCGGTAAAAATAAATTAGGAGTTCCGAGATTACGTAATACACGAACGTCTATTTATTTTCCAAGTTCGACATACCCGGAGACAAATGTTTCTACACTTGGACAATAGGTAGCGCTATCATCGTGCTCACTTGTGAAACGCACGTTTTACGACACGCAGTAACGCATTGTTTAAGCAAATTATGCGCCAAGTTAATTGTTTTAAGTACGTATGGTGTTAACGCAATAAAGAAAAATATCACGCTATTATTTATAGGGTTCGTGTAAAAAAGTAAACTCATTCGGCGCGAGACTAGAGAGATATAAGACGTCCTGAAACAGCCTAGAAGGAGGCTGTACTATAGTTAAATGAGCATACGTGCTGGAACTTTGCGTCTATAGTACGACCTCAATATAGATCCTAATACGTCGTAGTTGGAGACAGGCCGGCCGGCCTGGCACAGGCGACGCCGCGCAGTTTTCAAACTTTCACTGCCACATTTTTTAACGGATTTTCGCTATTTATGTTTTATTTTTAATATTGTGACTTACCAAGTAATAACTACAACTCTACAATTCATATATTAATGCCGTGAATTAGATACAGTATGTTTTATTCATTGTCAACATAATTCCTTACAATTTTTTTTGTCATATAATTTTGTTATTTTTTGAGGGTTCCTGAGATTGTATTCGTAGAATCGCTACCTTCGTTAAATCCAGGGTTCGTAAAATCGGGGGTCTAGTGTAACTACTTTCCCCGAAAGTGTCGTACATCCGCAACATCCACATGTGCCGCTGTTTCGTGCACCTACTTACATGAGTATTACTACACTCAGTAAACTAAGCAAATCAAAAAAATAACAAACTATTGATGGCAACACTGCCCACTTTACTGGTGAATCTGCCCTCTAGGCTTCAAGCCCCTCTCCAACGCCTAATACGTCCTCTTCCCCCCGCCATGACGCCCCAACTAACAAAACACTCAGCCGGCCATCTCCTGGCGACCGTGTCCAAGCTCCGACACCACGACTAACTTCTCCCGGGCGAACACTCAGACTAACTTGGCAGAGTGGTGTAGTGATACAATGGGACCCTAGTTTGAAAGTTGGTCAATTGACATTTATAACAGAAGAAAATTATGTAACACAGTTACTGACAAATTTGCAAAGCGTTTTATCCCACAATACCAGCTAAATATTCATTAGTTTGTTAATTGGGGATATGATGCGTCATCAATCTGTCGCGGATCACAACCTTTTCAGAGTTCTGTTGTGCCCCGCACTACCACCCACAACGAGGGCCTAACGACCTACCTGCTGCTCTAGCTGCATTCGAACACGTCTCTGTATGTGCCTCCATGTGTCCGAACTCTGACCTGCCTGCCAGATAAATCCCATCCCTGAGGAGGCGAGCTTCGAGTCTACTTGAAATTTCCAAAATCCAATTGAGGAAAAATACAACAGAAAGTTACTTAGAAAAGATCTTTGAAATTAAATTAGCTTTAAAATGAGCCCAAACACAATATAAATCAGATAAAATAGAAACATAAAATTTACTACATTTATCTTGCTTTCTGTTAAACTTTAAATTTTTAACAAAATTTTACTGTTAATTTCTCTACTAGCATCTCCAATTAACATTTATGATCCCGCCATATACATCCTTATGCTTGGTTAAGTTCACCTAATTAAATTGTTACAAAGAAAAAAAAATTGATTGAGAGAATTAAAAATTTAAATTACTAATTGATAAGAAACCAAGTATGGGCTACATGCTAGTGCACGTCACAGTACTCGTGTCGAGGCAGAATTAAATTCTAGGCCCTAAGACACCACTTTCCACGGATCCATGTGACATTGCCACCTTGACACCTGGGCATTTCCTGATTGACAGACATCTGGTCTCGTTACCTGAATCACCAGAAGATGATAACAGTATGTGTCTATGCACAGTCGGTAAACATTTTTGGAATCAATGGTACAAGGAATACTTGCCACAGCTGCAACAACGGAGGAAGTGGCAAGTTCGACAACCAGGACTCAACCAGAGCGCATTCGGGAAAGGATGGCATTGTCAGAGTGGCGGATGTGCGCACCCAAAAGGGGAACCTGTGTAGACCTGTACACAAACTGTACCGTCTATCCACTCAATAACCTCCTGATCATCATTTGTGTGCAACTGTATTATTTCATGTATATATAAAAGTTAGTGTAGTGTGTAGTACTTTGGAGACCTCAGCCTGTTTCTGGGGGTTGTACGGTATATTGTGAAGTGTTCAGCCACTTCCCCATCTTGGTTAAATCTTTAAAAGGTGTTTTTATTTTTTGTATTTAAATTTATGTTATGTAAATCTTTCTTAACAGGCTATATGCCATTTTCAGGGTGAGTCTGTCAGGTGTCCGGTATGATACAACAGAATTCAACAACCTAGTAATTGGGGACATGTTAATTTAAATTCACCTTTTCAAAATTCAATATAAATATAGTCAAGGAATTTTAAAGTAGAGTCATTTGATTATTATCCTGGCTTGTTTGGTTTCAAATTGACCACAGTAAAATTTTAATTATTTTTGTTGATATAACTTATTCTTGTATTTTGACCAATTTTTTGAGTTTTGGCAATTTTAGCTTATTATTACATTTTCCCTGGTGAAGTGAGTAACTTCAGGTGTTGCAAGCTTCTCCAGGCTGTAGGATTTCTGGCGCCGACATTGTGGTTGATCACTTGCTTCATGGAATTCTCTCCATGACGTAGGTTATTGACGCACGTAGGTCAGCCATCACAGGGGGTTGCTCAGGGTATTGCGCCGCGAAAGTAGTTCCACTGTTGCGCACTTTTTGTCCTCAACTATTATATTTGTGTGGATAAACTATTTTATTTCAATGTAAAAACTATATATTAAAATTTTGGAATCGTTTCTTATGGGTTTAAATGTCATTTTACTGCTTTTGGGGGAATTGGAGTCTGTTGTATCACTCCGCCGAGGGATACCTTAGCTACCATGACCGTCCATGATTTAACAGTCGTGCAGGGATGGCGCGAGAGTAAGGTTATCGGTCGTGCAGGGAAGGCGCGAGAGGAAGGACGAGTGTCGGGGAGATGGGGGAGAAAGCCTCGA
>PNEQ01003547.1:0-17052 GCA_003012365.1 Medauroidea extradentata | reverse complement strand
TTTTTCCCCCCCCCCCCCCCCCCGGGCCCCTTTCCGAAACAACATTTTAAAATTGCATTTTTTCAGCAAAGTGTCTCTTAGGCCCCGACTTCCGTAGCGTTTCGCGGGAAATTAATTAACGTAATAATGTAAACATAAATTTATACCAGTAGCCAGACGTCACACTGTTGAGCGGTAGATATGACCGACCCTTGTCCCCAAAAAATGAAAAAAATCGAGATTCCGAGTGTCTTCTCTCGAGCGAATAGCCCGACTCTCGTAGAATTTAACGGAAAAATAAAGCAAGTGATAGTTGAAATATAAATTTATATCAATAGTCAGACGTCTTATGATCATAAGAACAGCGCTAAACAATACATATGACTAATCCTTTTCCTAAAAAAAGGAGAAAATCGAGATTCCGAGTGTCTTCTCTCGAGCGAATAGACCGACTTCCGTAGCATTAAACGAAAAAATAACGCAAGTGATAGTTGAAATATAAATTTATATCAATAGGCAGACGTCTTACGATCAAAAGAACACAGCTAAACAATAGATATGATCGACCTTTGTCCTAAAAAAAAGAGAAAAACCGAGCTGTTGAGTGCCTTCTCACGAGCGAATAGCCCGATTTGCGTAGCGTTTAATGAAAAAAAAAAGTAGGCATTCCTTACTAGTAAAATGCCCTTGTAAATTATTCACCAAAGAAAGAAGGAATACGCGGATGTATTTATTCATTGCGCAGTTTTATATAACTTAACGTAAAAACATTCCCTCGACGTTGTTGAATATTATTGTACGAGAACGTAGATACTAGTAGCGTGCAGAGTGGACAGATAGCGCACCTGTACGAACGTTCACAAGATGGTTGATAGATAGCGGCACCATAGCATATACCGACGTTGTTCCAAAAACGCCATTTTGTGAAGTTCTTACCTAAAATCGTCGAGAATTACACATGTATAAGTGATTGAAAATAATCACTTTCACAGTCCGGATACGCGGTAACAATAAATTAGGAGTTCCGGGATTACGTAATACACGAACGTCTATTTATTTTCCAAGTTCGACATACTCGGAGACAAATGTTTCTACACTTGGAAAATAGGTAGCGCTATTATCGTGCTCACTTGTGAAACGCACGTTTTACGACACGCAGTAACGCATTGTTTAAGCAAATTATGCGCCAAGTTAATTGTTTTTAGTACGTATGGTGTTAACGCAATAAAGAAATATATCACGCTATTATTTATAGGGTTCGTGTAAAAAAGTAAACTCATTCGGCGCGAGACGAGAGATATATATAAGACGCCGTGAAACTGGCTAGAAGGAGGCTGTACTATAGTTAAATGAGCATATGCGCATGCGCTGGAACTTTTGCGTCTATAGTACGACCTCAATATAGATCCTAATACGTCGTAGTTGGAGACAGGCCGGCCGGCTGGGCACAGGCGGCGCCGCCGCGGCGCGGTTTTCAAACTGTCACTGTCGCATTTTTTAACGGATTTTCGCTATTTTTGTTTTATTTTAAATATTGTGACTTATTAAGTAATAACTGCAACTCTACAATTCATATTTTAATGCCGGGAATTAGATACAGTATGTTTTATTCATTGTCAATGTAATTCCTTAAAATTTTTTTTGTCATATAATTTTGTTATTTTTTGAGGGTTCCTGAGATTGTATTCGTAGAATCGCTACCTTCGTTAAATCCAGGGTTCGTAAAATCGGGGGTCTAGTGTATCAGCAAGTTATAATGCACATTTCCTTCGCTATGTACTATATCATCTATACGTATTCAGAACATTTTTAGATTGCTGTAATAGACCTTAAGTATATTTTAAATGTTGCTATTCTCTGCTCTTCAACAATGTAATTAAAAAATAGTTTCAATTGTTGTATGTGTGTGGGTATAGGTGTGTTGTAGGTGTGTTGTGGTATGCCGGGTGTCGTGGTGTGTCTGGTGTTGTGGTGTGTCTGGTGTTGTGGTGTGTCTGGTGTTGTGGTGTGTCTGGTGTGGAGTTGTGTCGGATGTCGTGGTGTGTCGGATGTCGTGGTGTGTCGGACGTCGTGGTGTGTCGGACGTCGTGGTGTGCCGGACGTCGTGGTGTGCCGGACGTCGCGGTGTGTCGGACGTCGCGGTGTGCCGGACGTCGCGGTGTGTCGGACGTCGCGGTGTGTCTGACGTCGCGGTGTGTCTGACGTCGCGGTGTGTCTGACGTCGCGATGTGTCTGACGTCGCGATGTGTCTGACGTCGCAATGTGTCAGACGTGGCGGTGTGTCGGTTGTCTTGGTGTATAGGGTTTCGTGGTTTGTCGGGTGTCATGGTGTATGGCATGTGTGTGTGTGTCTTTCGTGTGTTGACACACACAGACAAGCAGACAGATGTAAGCTAGCAGACATGTAGATATCTAGATGAGTAGTACTTCTCATATATGGTCTATCTCACTAACAAATGCACTTTTCTGACATCTATGCTTTAGTTTCATGTTGTATGCTGTGCGTTACAATTTGGTTCCAAAGTTTCATATGCTGTCAACATTAATTTTCCTTCCTTCACTTATTCAGTAAGTTAGTACATTGTTTCATGACAGTAAAACACTGAATTTTGTGGGATAGATTATTACAGAGTGCTATGTTTAAAGGCTTTCTCTTCTTACGCTAATCATAGATTTTTGCATGTTGTTCAATTAAAACATTTATTTTTGCATTTTGCCAAGGTAAATAAATTGTGATTATACTAACTTATTGACCTAAAGCTTTTACAATTAAATTTTCGTTCATTACTTTCAGGTTGGATGCTGATGCTGACATAAGTTCTGCAGAAAGTGATGATTTATTGGAAAGTGATGAAGAAAAGGAACCACATTCTTTGAAACCTAGTTCCAATTCATTATATGAGGTTGATGATACTAAAACTGATGCCAACAAATCAGAATTTGAACCACATAACTGTACACTAGTTACAGAATCATCTAGCACAGATCTCAAAGCTGGACCAAGTAATGGTGGAGAAAATTTTACACCTGCCAGGTCTGAGTCAAGCCCATCCAGTCAGAGTGAAGACAAAGTACATGGCAAGGACGTGTGTTCTGTGAATGACAATGCTGTTCAAATCACTTGATATTTAACAATGTAACTTTTGATTGTAAAATATGTTTATATGTTCTGCAATAATTGTTTTATAATTCTAAAAATGGCTCTCTACCAATATTCTTTTCATATATTACACTTTCCCAAATATTTAAGCAGAATTTTAAAAATTAGAAAAGTAAAATAAAATGTAATAATAATAATTGCACTTACGAGTTTGATGACTTTCTCATGACAGGTGACTTGACATTTGAAAATCTTGATGGTGTAATTCTCATACTTTTACTTGAATGACTTCAAAAGCAATAAAAATGCAGTGACTAAAAGTGTGCTACAGAACTCTGTGTGTGGTCAAAATATAAAATATCTATGTCTTGCTACTGACATTTTTATGCTCCATTTTTATACTCCAGCACAGAAACTCTTAGTGCCAATTTTATGTTAATTTTTGAATTGTGTATGTGAAAATGTTATTTTCTTTATTTGTACAAGTAAAAAAATTTTATCTTTGTATGTATGAGAGTATACAAGTACAACATGCATATTTGCCCTTACGTAATTTAACATTGTTCAAATGATTTCAACTAAATGTAACTGGTGTACCTTCCAGAGCTCAACTTAAATACAGTAGAGGCCAGCATTGGCTCTGGAGTCCCTATTGGGCCTGAAAACCCCAAAACTGTCTTTAGAAAGTTGTTGCAATGTGAATTGTTTATATTTTCATTACAACGTGGCCAACAGTGTTTCTAACTTCAGGGACCTGTTGTAATTACAAATAATATTATCAGTAAGTGCACTGCCTTAAATGGAAAATTACACATGCATAAAATGAAACAATAAACTCCCACATTTATAAATGCTACAAAATTTTCTGTTAGGGGCCGTAAGTAAATTCCAGAATGTGAAGCACACAAATAAAAAGGACTATGGCACCCTGACCCTACATACCAAGGGGTTGGGAACAGCAAAACTCAACCATTACTACATCACACATTCCTAAGGAAAAATGCTGCTGTTCCCTCGAACTGATGCTGGCCTGGCACCATGACGTCGCCTTGTAGCAACTTATCTTTGCATACAAACTGAAATCCATGAATTATTTGGCCTGATCAAAAATTACATCAAAAAGTTATTAAGAAAAGTTACAGCAAATGAAAACTAATTAAATTGATTGCTAGCAATATATAATTATGACTAAAATTTGGTAATCGAGGAACTATAAAACTAAGTATTGTTACATTTTAATAAAGCTAAATGCATTCAACCTGAAACTACTTGACCCCAATATCCACAGCCCTACTTGCATTACTCTTGAACCACATTCTTCTGATATGCCTCCACATCAAGATAGTTTGCTATATTTATTTATAAGACTGAATATCCATGAAGTTAGCATATTGTTATTCCAATATCATTAAATATAGTTTGTGGGAATTCGTGTGACTTAGGTTCAACTAAGCTGTAAATGGTAACTAATTTACGTCGTAGTAATCCATCTGGAGATGGAGAAATTTTGCGAATTCAATGACCTGCATGTTAGAATCAAATATCCTATGCCTACTTAAGCCCCGACCATTTGTCCGCTAGTTGCTACTCAGTGGAACAGCAGACATTGAACTAATAGACAGGGCTTGAGTATGCATAGGATATTTGATTCTAACATACAGGTCATTGAATTTGCTAAATTTCACCATCTCGAATGTGTAATTCTAATTAAGCCCGTCAGTGAACTAAATTAAATCCATGTAACAAATCAAGTAATAGATAGTACGTACAAGTAAAGATCAACATTTGGTTATTCCTTAGTGAAATAAACATATAGACAATCCCTCTCTTCATATGTGGACGGCTTAAACAACACATATTGTATGTCCATGCATATTGTCTGATTAATATTTATGAAATAAGTTTTAACTTCCTTGGAGAAGTAATTTGCTTATAATGTGTATTTAGATGAAATCATGGGATAAAATAATATACATATATAGTGTAATTTGTTTCTGGTTGTTATTAGAACAATATGAAATATTCTTTTACTGTTTCAAAAAATTGACACAGTACAATATTTGTGCTTTAAGCTTTTGATGTGTTACAGAGCTGCTCTTAATTCTTGGTTTACTGCACATTATTACCACAAACTAGTTGCACACTTTGTGAAACACTCCCTACATTCATCTCACCTGGTAGTGGCCTGAGGTTACTGGGCAATGTATATTTAATGGGCCTTTCACATGTCGGACAGAGGGCAGCTACAGACTGGGTCCTTCATTTAATTAATAAAATAACATATATATGAGCATGCTGCTGCAGAGTAGCCCCTATTATTTGGTTTGTTGTGGTCCAAACATATAGCCTGGCATTGCAAAACCCTTATTGTTTAAAATAATTCTGGTTGCTTCTTTAAATTTTAACTCAAATAAAAATTTAAGGCTATGCACATCACAACAGGTTAATATGATACTATATATTGTAATGGGTCGGGTGAAAATTAATGATGATGTTGTCAACCTTCGAACATCCCGGTCACGACACCAGAAATGTAATGCGTCGGGCGAAGATAATGAAGATATTGTTGTCAACCTTCGATGTGGCCGGTTGTGATCGTATAGGTTTGCTTTAGTCTACATGAAATTAAAAACCTGTTGGTGTGACTGTTTTTATTTTTAACTTTTAAAAAAACCCAACTTTACATACAGAAACTTAAGATTTCAATCATAATAGTCTTCATCATTTTCCAAGCCTGACGCTCCCGGGAGAGAACAGCTCAACCCCAAAACTTAAAAAAAATTATTAAAACAAATTCTCAAAGTTCAAAACACGCCATGACATCTCAACCATAATGTTCTCGCAAACGTGCGAGCCCTCCACTGTGTGATACTAGCACAGAAAGATTAGCTACGTATATGTGGCTGCTCCGCCACCTCGCTCCCACACAGCCCGCACAACCATCTTCATCAGCGTCCAAACAAGTCAATATGGCCGACCCGCCGACGCTTGCTCTCTCCCTGCAGCGCCTCTAGCGGTCACCCAGCACACGAAGGTAACACGTATCGGAAAATTAATATTAAATTAAATATATTAACAAACTATAACTTTTATACTTTTAAACAACTTGAAAAGTAAAATATTCTTCTGAAAACCATGATTACATAATTTACAACATAATTTTAAGTAAATTTGAACCACGTGTCCTTTCATTGGCCTAAGCTAGCCCGCGCAAACATATTACTGTCTCTCTCGCACACTCAACGAGTAGCGGCGCACGTGCACTTTGTGAAAAGTAAAAGTATTAGAAAAACGGTTAAAAATCTAAATATAGCGATTCCAGGAACTGGGCAGGCACACCTGTGCCATCCAACTATACTTGCCAACAATACACCCAGCCCTGAGTTACAATACAATAACAGTTAAGCTGCAAATTATATTATTAAATTTATATTAAAACACAAAGTTGCCTCAGCCTAAAATAACCAAATTAAATACATGTAAAATTTCAAAACTGATGCAGATAAAAAGCCAAACAACTGTCAAAAATACCTGAAAGTAATTATATAGATAATAGCAAATTCAAAAAGTCAAACATAAGGAAATAATAAAATAAAAACAGGACATGAAACAATAATGGCCTAAGTGGTGGATGGACCGCCTCACAATATCTATTGTCATGTTTGGCTGCCCACAATCATGAACAAGGTAAAATGGCAAAATGTAGGTATTTGCATCATAATATTTAAAAAAAAACATCTTACTTTGTTTTCAAAATTTTGTAGAACCTATAAAACAGTAAATGTCTTTAGGCCACCACTCCCCTACCTTTCATTTTTTCACTATACATTCAATGTTTTAATTATATATGCTTTTTAATTTTGAATTTTGCTAAAATAAAGTTGCATAAATTTTATTTTTAACAGTTTTTCCAATTAAAATTGAATGTGTGAAACATAATTCTTATTTTTAAGGCAGATTTCGTAGTAAAATATACTTTAAACTGATATTTTAATGAAATGTTATTCATGACTTGCAACGCCATCGAAGACAAAAAAAAAGACATTTGAAATACAGTAGCTGCAAGTAAGATGGTTTGATGCAAAAAGTCATTAATGCACTAGGCAACAATAAAGTAATTTAATTGAAGCATGCAGCTGTCCCGTATGTGGATGCCCTCAACGGTACTGTGTCATCCTGCGATGCTACACCAGACACCTCATATGGGGACACCTCCCTTGGAGGCAGTCATGTCTCCATCCATTCCGATGTCACAATGCCACCAAGGAGCACACACTGTGACTGCTTCGAGTGGGTGGCTATGACCGACGATCACGAGGACGACTAACTGCACACACCTGAGGGTTCCAGATGCGCTTCTTCCTATCGATGGCATCCAACTGCTGCCATACTACGTTGAATGGCAGCAGGGATGAGTCAGACACTGAAAGTGATACTAGAGTTGGACGGGTGCCCTCAGTGACTCCGCCATCATCTGATGGAAGCCTGTTCAGCCTGTGGAAAAAAAAATATTCGCCCCGAACTGTAAGGACTGCCCTCCCACAAAAATGTCTCGCTGAGATGTCCGTCATCACCTGGCAGTGTTACTAGTACCATCTTTTTACCTTTTCCAGTAGGATTTTCTGTCATATTATAAACATTATTTTTATTTATTATTGTTTTAATTTACACTGATAATTTTAATTTCTGAGTAATGATGGGTGACCACCTTGTGAACACTTTAGACCTCACCATTTGTATGATGCTGGGAGTTGATGATGGATGGCATGGTTAGAGTAATGTGGGGAAAGAAAGCGAGTCAGGTAAGTGTGCGCACGTGGGGTTTCTACACGAACAATTTTCAGCAGTTGGTCGCAGTGTTTGCTGGATGTAGATGATATTGTGGATTGCAAGTTGTAGTTTTATTGAAGTGTGCCAATTACTTGTTTCATAATGAGGTATACACAATTTTTAGACATGTGGATATAATTTTGTGCTTTGCGAACTTAAGCTTCTTCAAAAATTATGTGTGTAATAATATAATTTAAATTCTGCAGATTACTTCCCACTGTTTTTGTCACATATTTATGAAAAGAACGTAAGGAAACCGTGGTCTACATTGTGCTGCCAACTACTGTTATGCTATTTAACTACGTGCGGGCAAGAGTGAGCAATGCATACTTTTGTCCCGCATTTACATTTAGGACACAACTATCGCAAATATTTTCTCTGTTCATGGATTGCTTCAATAATTTTACTGTACTACTATTATTACATGTAACACAATATAATTTTACATCCATTATAATTTTTAAAATGGATGAGACAAGACTCGCTACTGTTGTAAATACGGTTCCTAAAGTAGTTAGTAAACAAGGTAAAAATGGTGTGTGGGAAAGGTTGTTTCGGCAGAGAGAGCCAACTTGTCACTGAGATTTGCTGCATGTATGCTGGTGAAAATTATGTTCGTCTAGTAGTAATCTTCCCACGAAAAATGCAAAAGGAAGAGCTTTTGAATAGAGCTTCACCAGTGGCAACAATGTGCCCAAACTCAGGTTACATTAACTCAGAATTATTCGTAGAATAGTTAAAGCTCTTTGAAAATCATGCCCTAGAATCTAAAGAAAATCACTCTCTACTCATTTAAACAACTACTCTTCACATCTCAGCCTGAATGCAGTTTTGAACTGTAGGGAGCACAGTATTATTATGCTTTCAATTCCCCCTTTTAATAGTCACGAAATTCAACCATTAGATTGTTGGTTTTTTCAAAGTATTCAAGGACTTCTCGCTCGCAAGCATCCAACCGATTGTTGCTGAATAACCCTGGGCATTTTATAACTCAGTTTCAAGTAGTAGAATTGTTTGGTATTGTGTACAACAAAGGTGCAATAGTTTATGTATATATGCAAATCTTTAAAATGTGTGGAATTTACTCATTCAATTGCCACATTTTCACTGCAGAATCTTGCCATCATCTGTGATTGACCAATTTGTTAACGGACATTTATACTCTTCTGAGATTATGTTTGATGTTATTTAACCGTCTTTCTCTAGTATTACTGTAACATCATACACTTCTAATCCGAGTACAACAGAACATTCTTCATGTTCCAATAATTCAAATGTTTTAGCACACCTGTCGACTTCTGGCATTAAGTGTGATAATCTTTCACCTTCTCTCTCGAACGTTGGGGTCATCATCATCCACTTCTAATCCAAGTACAGCAGAACAGCCTGCATGTCCCGTTCACTCTG
The DNA here is from genome assembly GCA_003012365.1 of Medauroidea extradentata. Taxonomy (NCBI): domain Eukaryota; kingdom Metazoa; phylum Arthropoda; class Insecta; order Phasmatodea; family Phasmatidae; genus Medauroidea; species Medauroidea extradentata. The sequence goes on along the minus strand of PNEQ01003547.1, from coordinate 7,736 downwards.
ATGTTTTGGCGCAGTCATCTGATCAAAACTTCACAATATATTTTGCCCCTACCTAGAAGAAAGGAAAACGATAATCTAAGATGGAAAGGAAATAAATCTGAAATTGTGTCTGAAACACCATTTAAAGAAGAACCATCTCAGGATTGGATCCAGTGTAGTGTTTGTATGAAATAGTGGTGTGCGTCATGTTTTAATTATGAGAACATTGATTTCTTTGTTATTACTGTTAAAGTGACATTGTCTACATACAAGCCAACTAAACTACTTTTAATCATGATAGTAACAATCGTTTCTACTTTGCATTCGAACAAATTAACTAGCTGTGTATTGTGAAACTGTTTTTCTTTATGGACATGTCAAAGTTGTAGTTGAATATATTTACATAATAACAAAACAAATTGGACAAAAATACAATCATTTCTATAATTTCTGTTATTTACCTTCATAGCAGTTGTGTTGGAAGTTTTTGCGCACTTATGCCCCACTGTGGGGCATAAGCATGATATTTGAAATTTTTTAAAATTGAATTAATTATTAGCCTATGTTAGATGTATATTGTCATAGTATAAAAAACAAAACAGAATATACAATAAATAACCAAAGTACCTTGTGAATATTTAAATTTACAATCAAGAAAATTGCATCAGAAGCTTAGATGTGACATCTTACCCGTCCTTACTCTATTGGTGGACAGCACATTGTAGATCTCTACCCAGGAACATCCTGGTCAACTGGTGCCGGCTGGAAGGCAAGATGGAACTTATTTCCCCAGATACATTGAGTTACATTTCAGCCTTCAGTGTGTATGGGGAGAGTTGCTGAGGATGTTGTCTTTCACAACCACTGAACTAATGGCACTGTTAATCCCCTTCGACTGCCACTACTAATTTCACTGTCCACGCAAGGCTCTTGTTATACATATACCACTAAAGTTTCCACTGATCATAAAGGCTAGTCAGATATTACAAATATTGGAAAGTCTGTATACGTGCAGTGTAGTTTGTGTGTGTAGGCGTGTATGTTTGTGTGTGGGTGTGTTTGTGTTGGACGAAGGACAAGCTGGACTTACTGCAAAAAATATGTAATACTAGTTGGTTCACACATCTTCGTTTGTGGGGTTTTCATTTTAATGCTGCAGTATTTCTGAAACAAATAGTTTGCTAAATTGGGCAAAATGTTCTTAAGGGTCAAAAACTCTCTACGACTCTGCTGCAGCTCTCTTTTATATCCTTACTCTATAAAGTTTCGAATTATCTCGGCAAGTCTTTTATCTCAAACATTCTGGAAGGGTGTTGCATCAGGCTCAAACACCTCCCTGCAAAATAGAGTATGAACTGGAATACTCTAGACCATTATATCTTCTTCTGATACCCGATATTGGGATGCTGGTGGCCGTGAACGCACATGAGCAGCACAATGTACGCCAAACCTCTTTGCTCTTGCCGCTACTATAGCAGCTTACACTGCTCTCCGATTATCGCGGCGTGCAGGTGGTTGCTGTGACGTCACTGAAGGATAATACGAGCCGTACAGAGCATACGGAGGTCTCTTAGCTCTGCCGTCACTGTATCTTCTTTCACCGCTCAGCCAGATTGTCGCAGCGCCACGAGGGTCTCTTAGCTCTGCTGCCACTGTATACCCTTTCACCGCTCAGCCAGATAGTCGTGGATCGCGACACTGCTCCCTCCATAAGTCTGTTCGTCCCGAGCAGACACAACAGACTCTGGTCCATCATAGAGGGCCAGTCTGTCAATATGCACAACCTTGGGGTTTTCTTGTCCGAGAGCCCTTGCGAACAATCCGGAAGACCACATCATTTATCTACATGACGATCTGGTAAGGGCCTTCCCAGCATTTCTGTAGTTTCAGACAGTACGTATCTTTTCGTCGCTGTGGGTTATACAGCCACACCAGCTGCCCTTCTTGAAATGTCTCTTAGGTCCCCTCCGATCATACCTCGTTTTCACCTGGTCGCTGTTGACCCTTAAATGTTGCCGAACAATGTCATGGACTATGCCCAATTTGCGACACAGTTCATCAGCATACACAGTCGGTGAAGCAGACTGCTCTTCTTCTGCTGGCCTCCCAAACAGTAGATCATTTGGAAGGCGAAACTCTCGCCCTAACAGCACATTCGAAGGTGTTACCCTCGTGACTTCATGGACAGCTGATCGATATGCAAGGAGGAACAGGTGCACCTTGGAGTCCCAATCCTTTTGATTGTCGGCAACAAAAAGGTACGGTTTAGCCGCTCGATCATCCCATCCTACTGATGATGCAAAGGAGTAGCCTGTGTCTTCTTCGTTCTCAGAATTTTGGTCATCTCCTGGAATAACTTGGCTTCAAAGTTGTGGCCCTGGTCGGAGCGAAGTTCGAATGGTACTCCAAAGCTTAAGAATACATGCTCTACTAAAGCATCGGCCACAGTGCTAGCCTCTTGGTTAGGTATTAGTATGACATCTGGAAGAGTATGCTTTACAAGGTGCTCCCCTAAGACCTTAGACTCAGTTGTGTTTATCTGGGAAACCTGCTTACATAATCCAATTGTAGCCCCCCTACTCAAGATGAATTACATTGTCAGTCAAGTTCATAATTCTAACAGGGAGATTATGTGAAAGTACTCCATCGGAGGTTACTCCCTCTTCTCATAGGCTCGATTAACCTTAAGCGCCTTACAAATTGTCCTACACTGCGCCCTGGTATCACAGTTTCGCTAGAAACTGGCAACACAGTGGTCTGACAACAAACTTCTGGGCAGCTGACTTGTGATGATAATTCTGACCGTGGTATCAGTACCAACTCTGTTTCACCTACCTTCGAGACCCCCAGTCGAGTGTCAATGCAGCATCCTATTTGCACAAAGCGTCTAGTCCCAATAAGCATGTATCTGCAGTATCTGCTATGTAGACCTCATACTTGAGATCACCCAACTTAATTTGCACACTTCTCTTCCCTTTCACTGGTGTTGTCCCACCAGTTACAATTGTTAACAGGCACTGTCCGATGTTCCGATCTTGGTATTGCTGGGGAACCTGCTCTTTGATGTCTGGCCAGACGACAGAAATGGATGCCCCTATATTTACGACCATCTGACAAGGTATATCATCCAGGCTGCCCTCTACCAGCAATGCATTGCATTCCTGTTTCACCGAACGTACTCGAAGGAATTGTCGGGTCTTACCTCCAGCAATCACCGACCTTCGCCCCTCAAGACCGGTATTTACATGTTTCCCGAATTTAGAGGTGATTGGATGGTCTCACCTGACTCCGGTACTGGTTTCTTCGTTAACCTTTTTAGTGATCGAACATTGCAAAATCTTACCAACACGTGTTAAATTTTGTATAAATATCCAATCGAGGTTAAAATTACGACGACAACCCAATGAGTTAAAGTATAATCGACGGTTCATTAAAAAACTTGTTTCATTCCTTCACAGGTCCAAGAGTTTGGATTTAGAACATTTCTGAAAACTGTTTACAAGCATTGACGTATTCATCATGATAGAACAAAAAGCAACTCTTATATCGACGGGTTCGATATCACCCATGGATTTATCTAAAACACATTTTATGTCTTTTCATCCCCATGGTTCGGATTTCAAAACTAACTTTATAGACCACTAGCAGTTCCCCGCGGTTTTGCTCGCGAGTATTATTCGTAACTGATAATATTTACTTAAACATAAAAACCTCCTTGTACAGAAGATTGATACTTCAATCATCAAGTGTTAGAATGTCCAAGCTACTAGTTGAACTTGTAATGGGCAAAATTTCAATATGTTTTTAAATTATATGTACTTAGGATAGATGTGTAGCATAAAGACTGAACTGAAAAAGTGTGTTGTTGGTAAGCCTCTTGAGAGGGTCGAGGGGAAGTCAGCACTAGTCAGAACAGAACATATGAGCTCTGCGAGGGGCCACGAAAAAGTGTTGCCGAGGCTTGTCGCATCCCAAGGGAGTCTCAAAATGAGTGTAAGAAGGGTTGTTTGCTTGTTCGAAGAAACTTCGCTGGTGGCCCAGCCATGCTCCAGCAGTGTAACCCCTTCCCCTTTTAAATCACTCTGAGAGACAGCGAGAGAATTTGGAACGAGGCTCTTTTCTTCTCTCCCCCCACCCTTAACTTTCCAAAATGGCGGCGAGCGAGCCGAAGCCATGCTGGTGGCAAAAAGGAAAATAGATGGAATTGTATATATTATTTAAATAGTGTCAAAATTAAAAGGAAACGACTGTATGTGGGAAATATGTGTCATTATGCAATGAAAGATTTATGTAAATAATTTTGAAAGAATAAATGGCTGAGGGCCTGTGTCGTGAGACAGTCGCCGAGACGGGGCGTGGCCTGTTTTTCAGGGAAGGTCGGTGATTGGTCAGTTTAGAAACGAGGAGATCGCGAGGGTTGTGGTCGTCAGGGAGTGTTGACGCCGGATCAAGGCAGTGGCCCGTGGACCTCTCCGAAAGGTGGTTCGCACGGTCAGCTACATTTTCAGTTGATTAAATATTTAGAAGTTTGATCGCGGCAGGAGTCCGCGGGAACCTTACTAAAGTGACGTCCTAAAACGGAACGATAGTAGCAATTAAAATACTGTCGAGGTTAAGAGAAACTTTTGAATTAGTGCATTATTTGCGACTGCCGCACTAATACAGTCGAGGCCACGTCTCTATCGGACACTAGACGCGACAAGTACCTCGTAAGGAACGGCAATTTCAGTTTGGTCATTCGCATAGTTAATACTTTAAGAATCTAATCATTAGTGAGTGACAGGCTGCGTAAATTTATATGCCCAATAAAGGAGCAGTTTTATAAGATGAATCGCAGTCAATAAAAGGCCGGGTTCATAGTTGAACTAATTCTGCAGCAGGATAAGTAGCTATAACTGTTCACGCGAAAAGCAGTCTAAAGTTTGTCCCTGCCACTAACAGCGACTTCGCCTGGGCCTTATTTAAAGCTCTGCAAATTTTACGTTGTGGGGTAGTTACAGATACCTAAAGGTAAGTGGTTAATCGAATGAAAAACCTTGCGCACAACCATTGGTGACGGTGCCCTCAGTTACATATTTTCAAAATATTCACTTGAAGTTTAATGTCATTAGAAAATTTTGGTGGGAAAAGGTTTCGAGAAAACGTTCTTGGTGCCCCAATAACCTAGAGATTAGTGAGATGATATACGTGAGCGAATATTGTCGAGAAACCTAAGGGGATAGTGAACTGCATAATACATTTTACCCCTTTTAAATGGCAACATGTAAATTGCACTAATTTGATCTGCCTTGTAGTTTTTGTGTGTCAGAATTAAACGTCCGTATGCAGCATTTAACGGGATTCGAGGCCAGAACTTCCCGGAATGTAGACCAGAACGTCGAAATAATTCGTGAAAATAAAATTTAATTAAAATAATAAAATATTCATGTCCTGGGCTCATAGAGGTTGTACAACACCACGTCTCGATAGGTTACTGTAGAGTGAAATTCATGTATCTCGCTGCTCGTACTTGCCTTTCGGATCGTCTGCCTTGAAAGTTTACAAACTTCGTTTTATTATATTAATGATCAAGTTATCTTATAAAGTAAAAAAAAAAAAAAAACCAACATATAATTTTTAAATACTTACGTAAGCATCACTCTGACGCGAACAACGCCTCAACATCTCTATTGGTTAGATAGATATCATGGATTGATGGAAAATAAATGTGCTTTTTCACCCTTTTGGGTGTCGAATTTCAAAATATTTTTCATTCACATCTTAGACATTTGTATAAGAATCCAATTGAAGTGCAAATGATGACGCTAGCCCGTTCAGTCGAATCAAAATAGATTATTCATTAAAAAACACATATGACCACTGCACAGTACTGAGAGTTCGAATTTCGAAAATCTTAAAACAGTTTTGCGATAATTTCTGTATTCATCATCATGAAGCAAAATTAACCTTATATCTCGACGGGTTCGATAGATATCGAGGATTTATCTAAAACACATTCAAGGTCTTTTCACCGCCTAAGAGAGTGAATTTCGAAAAACTCTTAATTCTCGGTTTAGACTACTTTACTGGTGTCTCTTGAACGTGAAAAACACGACAATATCCCGCTGGATTCGAGATATATCGACGATTAATTGAAAACACATTTCATCATGTTTCACCTCCTTAGGTGGCGAATTTCGAAAATTCCTGAAATTGCTTTTCAGGTATTTGAGTAAGCATCAATCTTAAACAAAAATCACGTCGCTATATAACAATCAATGGGATCGATATATAACGATTGTGAATCGAAAACGCATTTTACCCCTTTTTTAACCTCTGCAGGGTCGAATACGAAAAATATATTTTAATGGTACTTGGGATATTTACAAAAGTATCAATTTAAAGCAAAGAGCACTTCAATATCTCGATTGGTTCGATATATATATATATGGAGGGATAATCGAAAACACATTTCACTATTTTCACCCCTTTAATTAAATAATTTATAAATGTCTTAGAGTCCTGTCATAGACATTTGTATTTCTAACCAATTAAAGCAAAAATCACGACGATAGCCAATTGTGTTTCAAAGATATAGACGATTCATAAAAAAACACCTTTTGCCCCTTTTAATACATGGGAGTCGAATTTTAAATAAAAATCCTAAAGCTACTTTTTGGGTATTTACGTAAGCAATATTTTGAAGTGAATACCAACTCTTTATCCCGAAGGATTCTATATATATCGATAGTAAATCGGAAACACATTAATTATATTTTCACCCCCTTAAATGTTGCATTTCGAAAAATCCTTAAATTTGCCAATATGCATTTTTATGAGTGTCCTACTAAAGTAAAAATCACAGTGATAGGCCATCGGGTTCGAGCTCTATCGACGTTCCTTCGGAAATGCAGTTCACCATTTTTCACCCCCTTAGAGGTCGAATTTCGAAAAATCCCTTCTTAGTACTCGCCTACGACCTGAGGGGAACCCACACAAAAAATTTCACGATTCTTGGTTCAGTGGTTTAGACTGTAGTTTGATATGTCAGCCAGTATGTCAGTGTTAATTTATATTAATATATATATATTTATATATATATATATGTATATATATATATTTACAAAAATATTACAGTGCCTGCCAAACAGTCTTGTTAGACCACACCAGGAAGGCACTACATTACAAAACAAAAAAGCACAAAACATAACAACACAAGACAGGTGATTAAACATATTCATTCCGTGAGGAATAATAAACCAAGTGATATCTGCAGCAATAAGTTTACAGAGTAAGTAAATTATTTCATCAAATTAACTTACTGCGGCAGAACATAAGTCATTATAAAATATTTACAACTTTGATCTATCTCTAACAGATTACGTCTAACAACGTTTTGAGACAAAATAATTTTTTATTAAATGGATCAAATGATAAACAAATTTTGTTGACATGTTTAGTACAGCGTTCAATTACTCTTCCAGATTTACCAGAACATAAAATAAAGGAGTTTCTACTTCTGTAATTTGGAATTTTCAGGGATAATGACTTGTGGATCTCAGTATAATCAAATATTGCAAAAAAAAAAAAAACATTTCAAAAGAAATAATGCATCCATAGCAACTCTTCTTTCTTTTAATGAATGCGTATTATATTTATTTAGAACTTCATTGTAAATAAAACTTGTCTTATCTATGTTATATCTTTCATATATTATTTTTAATTCTTTAATCTGAATTTTTTCAAGGCGCTTAGAGTCTGTTTCCGCAATGGAATTC
>PNEQ01003545.1:8431-27517 GCA_003012365.1 Medauroidea extradentata | reverse complement strand
TGATTTGCGGTTTCATGTTATATGTACACCCTGTTTCAGGGATTGCTGCACAACTTCTACCAGAGAACCGTGTTGATTCTGAACAGATGTCTTCTGTTGGTAGCTTGGCATCAACCACCAATTTCAGCGAAACCCCAAACAGAAATGTTCTTCAAAGGTTCCTTTTGGGGGAACATATTACGAGGGCGGAAATTTTGTGTGTTCTTCACACTGTTGTTGGTCATACATCACTTCGTAAAGTTGCTGAAGGTGTATCCGTCATGAAACTCATGTTTCCTGACTGTGAGATCGCACAGAAAATGGAGATAATGAATGATGCGTTAAAACAGGCAGCCCTCATTGACAAAGAAATGAAAAACTATAAATAGTTCATGCGTGTGGGGAAAGTGGGAAATTTTATGGTATTTATTTTTATTCAAGTAATTTTAATCAAGGATATTTTAAAATACTTCAAAATATTTTTTTTTTTTTTTTTTTTTTTTTTTGTAATGTGTTGATGGTTATTATTTGTTTAAATAATTTCTTCTCATATTGCATATGGTTCTTGGTGTCGGCCAACAACATTAGTTAAAACAAATGAAAAAACGTTTTAAAAATATACTCTTTTTTTTTGCCATATATATATATATATATATATATAAAAACCTGGAAAATCTTTAAAAAAACCTGGAAAAACAGGGGAAAAGTCTGGAATTTGGTTTTCATAATTGAGTGGCCACTCTGTTTACAACTCTTGTTGCAAATCAACTCTACTGCCCTTGGGTGAGTTGTTGCCATTGGAATGTGTTATCAATTTTGAGCTGTTTGGGGACAGACTTAATCTGTCCAGACAGTTTCAAATTTCATTTTTCTTTTTATAGAAATTAGAAATTGTTTGTTCATTTCAAATTTCATTTTTCTTTTTATTTCAATTAGAAATTGTTGGTTCAGAATGGGATGCAGGGCTAAATGTCTTATTTAACTACCATAAGTCTTATTTAACTACCATAAGTCTTATTTACTACCGTAAGTCATTTTCATCAATTTACCACACTTCAAACATATCCCGTAGTTGCCAATGTCAGGTGTCTTACTAAAGTACTCATCCCTGTAGCACTAATATTTGAACCCACAGCACAATTGTTGTCTCCGGCAGCATCATTACTTGAACTCGCAACACCTTTGCTTGTTCCAGCAACGCTGTTCAGTTTCACTGTTGTAAAATACCTATTTTCATTGCTGAAAATATACACAATCTTTAATTGATCCTTTGGTAAATTAAGGGTATGTATTATGTAATATCAACTCGCGTAAATTACCAAGTTCAAAAACAGCCTGAAAAAAATATGTTACGGGTGTGTCACAATTATGCAGACGTGTCTGACCGATCCGTCTGTGTTGATGGTGTAGACACTGATGTGGCTTCTGTTTGGGTGAATTGTTCACATGATCTATGTAGCAGATCTGCCCACCCCGAAAGTTCACAGACTTTTTCAAAATCATAAAGCATGTGGACTTCGCTTATTTTAATTAAAAGAAAACGTCTGCATTAAAAATGCATAAACAGTAATGGGGGCCTACTTTACTACTTCAAACAACACCTACATTTGTCTTCAGTACAGCATGGATGGATCGGGTCAGACTGCAATGTGAGACACGTCTGCATAATTGTGGCAAACCTCATATGGTTATGGAATTTAAATATTGACATTGATGAAGTTGAGTGAAATCTCTCTTTTTATGTCGAAGAACATTAATGCTCTAATAAATAATTTATTTGTTGTGTATCATTTATGTACAGCCTCACGGCGTATTATTGAAATGTTTCGGCAGCAAAATTAATTACAGTTGGCAGTGCGCGATGGCAATGGTAACCGACGTAAATAGCACACATTCGTGTTGTGGAAAGTGATTTTACTTTTAAATCTCGTTCATTCACCAAATTCTCTCGTCAGTTTGTTTACATATCACGGGCACCACCGCTTACGTTTATATTTTTCACAATGCACGCAAGTATATTTTGGAGTAAACTGACAAGGTATGTCTGAAATTTGTTTGAGAACTAATTCTGACAGGGTGATTTATTAATTACTATTATAACTGAATAGTAAATCCATCTAATTAAGGTTGGTAGCTAACAAAATACTTTTTGAAAAAATTTTAATTTTACTCGGGAAATATTATTTCTTGCTCTGGATTCAAGAGAGCAACTTGTCCCGAGAAATTTCCCGAGATGGGATCCTGCACAGCCCTAAGTAGTTCTAATGATACTTTCTTAGTAGTATTATTTTTGTGTGTTTACTTTTCGTTTTGCGGTTTAGTATTTTTTCATTGTTTCAAGAGTTTTAATAGAGATTATAACCTCTGACCCAGACACTTGTTTGGTGATGACATTCTATGGTTGTGTTGTATTTGCGGGCTCGAGGAGTTTGAGAAAATGATTCTTTGGAGTGGTCAGATGTAGTAATTTTATATTGCTAGTACGTACATCCAGGAGATATTGGTTCCATCCTGTTTTGTTAGTTTTGTAATGACCTAAGAAAGTACTCAGTAAGGTTGGGTCAGGAAAGTTTGAGATGATTTCTGATACCAAGAAATTTAATTTATGTTAGTGTTTGAAGACGTTGCTGTCTGCTGATGCCGTTGCTGTCTGCTGATGCCGTTGCTGACATCTTTTAATAATCCTGAAGTAGAAGCCAATTGAAGCATGCAGCTATGGTATCTAGTGATCAATGTTTGCAAAGATGTTGAAGTACTGTAATTTTGAACAGCTAAGAGATGAATTTTAATTTTATCGGCAGACTAATCTTTTATACTCAGTTGTCTGGTTTCGCAGGAGCTTCTCATGTTTAACAACTTTAAATTGTATTTTGAGTTAGCTGATGTTTATATGAACATTTTGTTTGGTTTGATTAGGTTGAAACTGTGGGAAAACAAAATAATTTTTATATGTAAATTGTGATTTAAAATGTTTAATTAAACATTTCTATCAGCAGTAAAAACATTGTAATTTTCACTTTGAAGCTTAAGTTTCACAGTAATTTCACTTAATTTTACAATTTACGTAGTTTGTTTTACTGGCAAGCAGTTGAATTATTTTGAAATTAATATTTCAGGGCTACATTTTATAAGAATGTGGAGAGTCGTTTTCCCAGAGCTAATAACTCTATTCTTATTTATTTTTATATTAATTATTATATTTGGTCAGCATTATTTTAGTCAGCTTCAGTATTTAGTACTCTGCTATTACCATTAAATCACATTTTACCATTCTTTTATTCCTTTATTTATGGTACATAGTTAGTGTAGTAGCAAACTCGAAAAATGTGTATATATTTTTGGCTATCCTTAAGGTGTCTGCCTGAAGTTACCAAGGTAAAAGTTATGTCACTGCATTGTAATATTACTACACCCTAATACATAACCTAGAGGCACTATTTAATACCATCACCTCCACAGTTTCAAATCACGCCAATCAAACTACTTACAACAACCTGTGTGATGTGAGGTCCATGCCGCTCAGCCCTAGTACACCCTACCTTCTTACATATTTTGTGGTGCCTACCTCATGGGGCCAAGCAAGTAAGCCATACACAGTAGTATGAACAGTATTTTGTGTTGGAATAAAAGTAAGAAACTAGTCTGATTCCATAAACCCATATAGAACTGGAACGGTGAAATTAAGGATCAGACCCATCACTAAAAACTGCAACTGCTTTTGATTACTAAATAGAATATTAAATGTTTGAATAAGCAGCATAACTTTAAAATGTTAATGAATTTACAATATTTGTGAAAGGAACATATTATTTTCACACGTGCTATATAAGTATGATTTGACAAGGGACAGGATAGATGTATAGCATACAAATGTTAAGTGTACTGTCCAGGAAGATCCACCCACTAACTTACAAACAAGATAAACTACAGCAATTAAAAAAAAATTCCTGGCTTGCTCTCAGCGTAGTACAGTTTCTCAAATCTCTTTCTGCTGTAGACTTGACGTGAAATCTAGCTAGGCAAAATTAAACTGAAAAACAGAAGGACTACAAGTGCAACATTATTAAATTACATATAAATTGTAGTTTGGCAAGATATTAGTTCTGGGAGTCTGTGACTTCCAAGCCTGCAAATCAAGATGATGATTGTCAAGGTGCATTATATACCAATTGTGGATTAACGGTCCTACGTGCTAGACGAGAACTTGAGTGCCCCAAAGCAGTGTTTGTTGTGATCTCCGTCTAGACGTCTTCGGGTCCGCACGGCCGTAGTCGGCAATGCTAGTGTGCTCCCTCCTTCCTTCCTTCTCCTTTCCCCTCCGCCCCAGCTGAGTTGGCTGGAGCGTGTGTGCGACGTCAGTCTTCTCCCGGCCCGGTTAGTGGCTAGTTGTGTGGGCTTGCGAGCGCCGCAGCACTCCCTGGTATATTCTTGGTAAGTTAATAGTATTCTTGTTTTGTTTCCTGGTTACCACTTTCAAGCGGGATGTGTTTCCTTGCATTAATTAATTTTGTTAATAATGGAGAGCTAGCGTATTAGCTCATGCTTACTAAGGTAATTGTCGCTAATTTAACTGTATCACTTTTAACAGCTTATTGGTTATTGTGTTTGGGTCATGCCCAGTTTTGACATCGTCGCCGTGTTGTTTTCTACTTGAACTATATACCTGATATTGAAAACGTAATACATACTTTGCAATAGAGATCTTGCTCTAACGTCATTAGTAGCTGTTTGAACCTGTTGCTGTTGTGTATTAATGATAAAGTTGAGTGTTAACTCGTGGGCAGGTGTGTACCTTGGTCTGGGACAACTCGACTAAGATTGGCAGCCTGTGTATACGGTGTCTGCTTAAGAAGCGGGCACAAATTTAATGAAGAATTTAGTTCTTGCAAATAGGTTTGACTAATATATTGTACATCAATAAAACTGATGAGAGAAGTAAAAATGCCATTGCAACATCTTATTATTTATCGGGATGTTGTGAACCAGAATGTTTGATAAGGTTTTCATGCTTAGATCTTAGTTGCACAGGTATGCAGGGAAGGCAAGCATACCGCTGTATGAAGTCATCAGAGACAGTTCAAGGCCTGTCAGAAATCCCTGTCGTCTGAGCTGATTTCCTCTGTCATAAGGCAGTGTTTTCTGACCTGAATCAAGTCAAGTATGCGTCTCCAAGGCAAATGCAAAATTATATCATTACGGGCACGCACAAGCCTACACAGCAATAGAGCTGATTCTCCTGGTTTGCCAATGCTGCAATGAGCCAGGATAGGTTCCGTTATTTAACACTCTCTTACAAAAGGCCTCAGAGTTGTTCACTTTTTCCACTAAAAGTCACTTTATGTGGTCAATGTCACTAAAATTCACTTTTTCATTAAGTGGTCACTTTTTCCACTTTTTTCTACGTTTTTGGTTGGTGTTTTTATGAATGCCGTGCATGCACTTATAAATATACAGGGTTTGTTAATTAACAGGCTGGTGTCAGTGCAGAGTACATCTGCTCGTTGATGTTTGGAAGGGTTTGTGTCTGAAAGGACATTTAAATTATACCGGTGTGAAGAGTGCCATGAGAATGTTTGCTAAACTATTGATTTGGAAGACATACAGGTAGTTTATTAATGAAAAATGTTTCTGTAGAAGTTTGAAGTAGTCATATGTAAAGAAAATTTGTTTATTTTACTGACTTTGAAATGTTACGTTTTTGGCTAGATTATGGTTAGGTTTGTTTTGGTCAGGCTAGGTTATTTTACCTTAAAGTTTTCCATTTTTTGTTGGGTTGGATTATGTTTGTAAGGTTAGGTTACCTTTGGTAAGGTTAGGTCCTAACCTAATAAAAATGGAAAACTTAGGGCTAAAATAATTCAAAGTTAGGAAAATAGAATTTTCTTTACCTAATACTACTTTTAGCGTCCATAAAACTTTTTTCATCAGTAAACTGTGCCTCAAAAATAAATAGTTTGACCAGTACGCAGTGAGTATTGTGTGGGATGTAGTACCTCAACTTTCAATTAAAAATATTTTGTCATCATTCAGTGCATAGGACCAATGTGTCGTTATACACATTTTATTTAATTATTCTTCAACATAAAACACTTAGGAAATTGTGTTTGTGCTGTAATTTATCTTCATTTAAAATCTTTACTGTAATACTGGTTCTCCTAAGTTACTCTGGACCAACAGCTTGTTATGTGAACCAGTAGCCGGTTCCTGAACCCACAGCATGTCGTTGCCTACCACACACTTAAAATTTGCTGTAAGGCAAAGGAAAAAATAATATATTTTTAAAGAAACTATGCCACGTGTGCCCGTTGTCTCAATGTATGCATAGAAAACCTACACAATTCCTTAGCCAGAGAACCTATATCAGGTGTTTCCTAACATGGCAATTGGAGATAGCAAATACTACAGAGTACATTATGCCTACTATATTTCTGTTAGTGCCTATTAGTGTCACTTTGTCACTTTTGATTGCTTTTAGATTCACTCTTAGTCACTTTTTCTACCAGAAAGGTCACTTTTTTCACTATTTTATAACTGTTGCACCACTTTGAGGTCTGTTACTAGGAAGCAACCTTGGGTATGCTTCTTATCAGTGAGCAGACTCTACTATCTCTCACACCTTCCAGCAAATAAAGGGAGATGATTCCACGACACTCTCATAAAGTTGCTGTTCCCACAGTTGCAGTCTTAGTGGGATCGTTCTGATTTTCACATGTCTGATGCAAAGTGGAAGTTGCTGTAGCTGTTGAGTTTTCACTCATTCTTCAGGCTGATGGGGCAATATTGATCCTCTTTCAAGCCTTTCGCTAAGAATTACCTGTTGAGTTACAAAAATAATTACTATATTATACGCATAAATAGCAATCTTATATTTTATGCTAAAAACAAAGTATATATAATTTGAGAGGCTGTTATACACAAGACAATTTTTATTTACCCCCGAGATGAACTAATTTTGTGCTCTCGAGATGTGACTAATTTTTGGAAATTTGTTAGAAAGATGTACATTTGTAAAAATTTTTGGGATTACTCAATTCTTTGTATGATGTTAATACAGGGTGTCCCAAAAGTAGTGTACCCATTTGAAATACAAATAAAACGGAAACCATATTAGTTATAAATGTTTTGTTTGTAGCAGATTGATGCTGTGATATTGGAGATTGATCATGAGTAGGTAGAGCCCGAAAGAACGAGCGTCCATAGTTGAACTTTACTTCACGCATGGACGTAGTGTAGTGTTGAGCAAGCCCAGCGGGCGTACTAACGACAATTTAATGTTCGCACTGCACCATCAAAACATGCCATAAGAAAATGCGTGCAACAGTTCCAAGATAAGGGAAATGTTGCTGATAGACCCAGAAGTGGACGTCCAAAATTTTCGCGGAACGCAGCCAGTATTGACAATGCTGCACATCAGTGGCAAACAGTCCCCAGAAATCACTTCGTCGTCGTTCTCAAGAACTTGGCGTATCCAAATCTGCGTTACACAGAATCTTAACTGCTGACTTACACACATATCCATACAAAATCAAAATCGTCCAAAGATAATTGCATACCGACCTGCCCAAAAGACTGCAGTTTGCAAATGAATTTCTCCAACTGGCATAAGAACCCAATTTCCACACTAAACTTCTCATGAGTGATGAAGCCCATTTTGACTTCAGTGGCTTTGTCAATAAACAGAACTGCCACAATTTGGCAACCGAAAGCCAGAAAAGATCCTTGAAAGACCCCTCCACGATCAACGTGTTACTGTGAGGTGTGGAATAATGGCGCATCGTGTGTTCGGCCCTTTCTTTTTTGAAAACGCAGACAAGATGGCTGTCACTGAGAATGGTGAACGTTACCGTGAGATATTGAACACATTTCTCAGACCATTATTGGCTATGGAAAATGATGAGATCTGGTTTCAGTAAGACCGCGCAACCAGTCATACAGCTCGGCTGACCATTACACTTCTTCAGGAGACGTTTTCAGGCCGGGTCATGTCTCGTAATGGAGACGTTAGCTGGCCGCCGAGGTCACCAGATCTTACCGCCCCTGATTTCATTCTGTGGGGTTTTCTCAAGAACTGTGTCTACAGGAATAAACCACGGACACTTGCCACCCTCAAAGACAACATTCGCATGGCAATCCGTGAAATTTCACAGGAAATCGTGGCGCATGTCATGCAACAAGTAGTGCTACATATTTGTCACTGTCAAGATGTGAATGGTGGACATAAGCCCAATGTTGTTTTTCATAAATAAACTCCTGACTATAGGCTGCAAAGTGATATAAACATTTCAGTTGTAACTCCATTGTTAACTATATTATCTGTATTTAAAATGGGTACACTACTTTTGGGACATTCTGTACATATACAGAAGGTTTTTCTTGCCTTGGGTATTGAACATGAATATTTTATATTTTTACTGTCAGGTGTTTAGAATTAGGGTTGGTGTTGTGCATGTATGGGTGTTATACTCACGTAAATATGGCTCTAGCATAAATTCATCTGCTGCCCAGCATCAGTTTTCTTTCAGTTTTCTGAATGAACTACAGTATAGACAATGGAGCTATGACACCTAAAAAAATTTGTAAGTGGAGTCAAAAAATTTTCCCTTACATCTCAAAATGCCTGCACTTTTTCATTTTTATGTTGTAATTGTGGCATTTCTTAGTCATTTTTTAAACGCTGAATCTGGGATTCAGTGTAACTATAGTCTACGAAAGGCCATATTCACAACATAAAAATATACCAGTCTATTAAAAATCACATAATTTTGTAACATTTTCTGTAATATATATCTGCCATTCTTGATCTCAAGGGAAAATGTTGGTGGCGCCTCTTCCAGATTTGTTCTTTTACGTGTTATAAGTTATGTTAAGTGGCAATCTGAGTGACTCAAAATCATAGTATAGTTTGTGTACGGCCCCCTAGACTATCATGTTTGCACGTATGCATGATTGTTACAGATGAGGCAGAGTCTTTCAACCATGAGTTTGAGAACAAGGTGCGGCAGTTTGGAGGGCTGGGCGGACGTGCGCTGACAGCTGGGAGTAGTAGCCGTGGACCAAGGCACCGTGACCTTCCTGCACTCCCAGCCTCCAGGTGAGTCTCGCCTCCATACATTACGATCCTGGCTGCTGCTGACGACATCTTCAGTTGTGGCAGTCCATGCAGAGTTTGTGAGGGGTGGTAGGTCTCAGAGTTATTAGCTACTGGACAAGATAAAAGTTACCATGGAGCATACTGGCATTTACTAGCTTGGGCTTGTTGCTGAGGCTGTCTTTCTGTTTGTTGATGGATTATCCCCTCTGTGGACGTGCATCTGCTGAGGTGTGGAGACTTGACTGCTGTTCTCTGGGATATTGCTGGTAGCCATAGTGGAGGAAGATCATTGAAGTTGTATGTACCCTATGTGGCTCAATATCAGTCAACATTGTTTGTTACAAAATAAATCCGCAGGTACAATAAATTTAGTTTTGGCGTAGGGACGGATGATACTTAATGTAAACAGAACTATCAAAATTTAATAATATGAATTTGAGAGGATCTTGTTCTGTCATGAGTACTACACAGTTTTAATTGTGCGACTGCTCTAATTCTGAAGGATGATTTATTTAGTAACCAAAGAAAGGCTAGGTAGATGTACTAGTTTTAATTTCATTTATAGATAGAGCCAAGGTTTTATGGTTAAATTTTTTTGTCAATCTTTAAAATTATAGATAAATATATATTTCAAGTTGTGTTAAAACAAACTCAAAATTGCACGTTAAAAGCTGACCTGATTTTATATTTGCTCTTGCAGTTTCATGAGTTTCTCTTTTTTTAGTTTACTTGCTGTTAATTTGTGTTATATTAATTTTTGTTCTGTGTTTTCTTTGTAAAGTCCATTCCGTTTAAGAATTTCGTATTTTGACAG
Source organism: Medauroidea extradentata (assembly GCA_003012365.1). Classification (NCBI taxonomy): domain Eukaryota; kingdom Metazoa; phylum Arthropoda; class Insecta; order Phasmatodea; family Phasmatidae; genus Medauroidea; species Medauroidea extradentata. The sequence continues at coordinate 17,633 of PNEQ01003545.1, read as the reverse complement.
CCAATGCTACCAATATTGGTTACACATGCCAGAATAACACCACTTAAAACAACCGGATGTGATCATATGGCCTAATGAGGCTTTATTGGTAGCCCTGAACAACAAATCTGTTAACTTCCATCGACAATGTTGAAAATAGTTTGTAATGTACAGTAAAACCTCTTTATAACGACCCCTCACGGTTCCCGAAATTAGGGTCATTATAGGATTTTAGACCCATTTGGAACTTCTATACAGTAAAACCTCTCTATAAACACCCCTCACGGTTCCCTAGAATAGTGTCTTTATGTAAGGGTGGTCTTTATAAAGAGGTTTAATTATACAGCAAAACTCTTCTTTTTAAAACACAATGGTTCTTGAGGAAAGAGTTGTTATAGAGAGGTGGTTGTTATAAAGAGGTTATGTCAAAACAGGCAGTTTTCGTACTAAGTTCATGTTCAGTCAATTTAAACAATAATAAATCTCACATTTTAACTTCGCTATGAACAAAATTTATGACCAGGCATATTTTAGAGAAAAGGCGATACAGTAGAAACTCTATGGTTCGTTTTTCAAGGGACCAGAAGAAAAAAATGAATCATGCGGACCAACTATGCATGTGGACTTGCCTCTATGTTTACTAGCCTCGAAATCTGAAGTTGTACTTTATGTGCTGAACTGACTGACAAGACGAGAAACATCAGAAATCTCTCTACAAGTTATTATTTATTACGCTAACATAAATTATGGAAAATAAAAAAAACGTAAAGAGGAAATTAGGAGCATTAATATAATTTTTTTAAAAACTTTAATATAAATATTACGTATTTATGAGTGCAATCGTGAAATTACATTACAGTTTTATAACCATCTATACATTCTGCACTAAAATGGAAATGATTTTAAAACCGGTCTGTTTATAATAAAACATTTTCAAACACATTTCACAAATTTTAGGTTAAAGTTGCCGTTAATTGCGTAAAAAACAAAGACAAATGAACGCACATAAAGAGATCAAATGTTTCCAACGTAAAAACAGCGATCAATAGTCCGAGACAATCGATAGTGCTAGCGGCTGCAATTTTCTTCCAGCCGTCATCTTGAATTTATTGTGCCGTGTGTGCAACCATTACACGCGATCATTGTCATTCTCCTGTGGCTTTGCATGTGATCACCAACTTCGCTGCGATGTTTCTTCTGTGTTCTATTTCCAAACAAGTTTAGATGTCCTTCCTTCCTTGGTTATCTGTGACTCTGATATCTCGTGTTTATGTTATTTTCGGATGGCGAAAACCGTTCACAGCGGGAAAAATAAATTTTTGATGATGTGATATTCGGGAAAACTTAACAGTGTATTAATTTGCAAACAAACGGGACCTGAAGTAAAAAGTCCAAATCGCGGGAAAACGTAAATATCGGCTGGGCATCTTTACTTTGTGGGCTGCCATGATTGTCTTTTACCGTTCGCTATCGCTATAACAGTTCGTTTTAAAATTTACACTGTATGTTGAAATTAATTTTAAAAACGATCGATACGCCTAAATTTTGGGCTGTGGGACAAGATATTTTGAGCTATGGATGCGGGAAAAACGATACTTACGAAAACGATTGATGTGAACTTCTTAAACATTATTTTAATAGGAAAATTTTTGGGACCAACAAAAATAAACGATGGATACGGGAAAATGATGGAAACGAAAACGATGCAACGAGTTTCTACTGTAGTGTATTGTACTCTCGGGGCTTTTCTTTTACACTGTGAACGCTTAGAAAGTCACGTGCTGTAAGGTTACGTGCCGTGTCGCTGTTTGCTTGTTATCAGCCAGCCGCTTGGCCGGCCGGGAGGATAACTTATGTCTAGGTACTAATACGATGAAGCCAGCTTCGGTTGTTTCCGTAACTATGATTCGGGTAGGGCTGGCCTCTCCACTCCCCCTTGCCCCTATTCTAAAGAACTTAAGTCTGCACATGCGCAAACACTTAGCGCGTCGCAGATGCGAGGTATTGCAGCGACGTACATGTAGCCAGCCAAGCCTCTCCCCTCTCCGCCCCAACCGCCACAAAACAGGCCTGCCCTCCATTACCCAGCCCTAATTTAAAAAGTTTGATATCGTATTTCACCAATAGAGAAATATTACAGTGCATTGTTGTAGTAGCCTTGTCGACCAGAAAAAGAAAAACTAGAAATTATATTGTTTGTATGATACTTCCTTCTATACTTTACCACGACCACATAACTAATACTAGTATTTATCTTTCTAGTGTATTAGTTTTAAAGTGTATATGATTTTATTAGCCGATGAATGCCTGTTAAAAATTTACGAACAGAATAATTTCACTAGGAAGAATTAAATGCTCCTATCATAATTTTGGGTTTTTTCTATGCTAGTAGATTAATTTTTGAAGTCAAATTCAACCACATTATTCATACTCATATTATGTTCTTTCTGAAAGCAACACTGTAGCATATATGAAATATGAAACTTACTTGCAATAGTTGCCTCCTTATTGTTGCATTAATTTGTTTAGTGTAGCATTCTTAATTTTGATTAAAATTCTGTTACATTTATGAAAAAGAGTGTCAACAAAATTACATTTTCAATTTGATTCGTGCTGTGTTAAACTAAAACACAGTCGTCAGCGGTGGGGCAAGGGATGAATTTAATTCCCTTTCCATTTGACAGGGAGCTGCGAACAATGATAATCGTTAATTGTCTTGGAAATTTGTTAATGGCTTGAGGTGCGATACTCTCTATACTCTATGAGGAATATACTTATTTGAACTGTACAATTAGTTTGATTAGTTTATTTTTATCCTGTGAACTACAGTTAACAATATACATAGCACAATGAATACAATTACACTTGTATGTATTGTAGTATGTAGGTTAAGATAACTATACACCTAATGTAATTTTGTCAGTTTAATGCACGGAGACAGTGAAGCGATAAGGTTCAGTTTTTCACACTTGACGGTAACAGAATTGCTTATACAGTATTCGTGGTGCGCCAAACTGACGTGCAGTGTTTTCCTACTACACATTTTCCTATGGGACTTGAAGTGGCGACCCTACAATTTTACTGGGGAAAAGTTTGTAATAAGGACTAATGCATGCTTCCAACGTTGTGTTTTACGAATCTGGGTAGAATTTTTTCAACAGCTGTTTAAAAAAGCTGATTTTAGCCATTTTAAGGGGCCTCAAAAACATGTTTCTATTTAGCATGTTGCATTTTTAAAGTGTTTGAAGCCTAGTTTTAACTCTGTGTTTTTTATGAGAATAAATTTAGCTTTTTCGCATAAACAAGAATAGGCGTAGCACGGCACTCTACAACACTGTTCATGCGTCAGGTGCATAAGCCCTTTAATAAATACTGTACTTATTTGATTGCTACTTGCATCAGAAGCATCGTGAGTGCAAAAACAGGAAGGGAAGTGGGCTTTACAACTCATCGACAGCCAAGATCATTAGCAATGCTAACACGTACACAACAATAGTTCAAAGGAACTTGGGAAGGAATCCATCCCAGTATTCCCCCAAAGTTATTTCGGGAAACCATGGAAAACAGAAATCATGATGACGGAAGAGCGGATTCGAAGACGTATGCTCCCTAACGCGAGTGAGCGAGTTCAATGTTCTAAACGTTCTGCTAACTCGCTTGGTGTGGGTAAACAGAGACATAATTTACTTCAGCATATTTTTGGATAAAATGAGAGGACGAAGATAGTTTTTTTTATAGAAGAATGGGCGCAAAATTTATGAAAATGTTGCCTCTCCTAAAAAATAAAATAAAAGACTTCCACATCACCGTCAAAAAGCTTTGTTTTATAAAAATATATTTTTATTTCAATTTTTTCCAGCAGTTACATTAAATGTTTTGCTGTGCTAAAAATATTGTTTATTGGAGAAATTATTTTGCTTACAAAATCTGAATTTTTCTTAAAAGCTGTTTTCATGTTCTGCTCTGTTGTACTGAAATGCTGAACATGATTGTGTTTTTTTAAGTAATTAGGCTATATGGTCAAAAATCTCAAATTTTTTCAATAGTTGTGTGTAGTTATTTTTATTTGCAAAACAAATACAGTAGAACCCTGTTATAACATTTTTCAAGGGACCTGTGAAAAAAAGTGTTATATGCAGGAAAATGTTATAAGCAGGAATCAATATTTTTAAACCAATAAATACTTAAAAATTGATAGTTTATGTACAGTAAATAGGCCTATAATGAGATTAAATGAGGCTGTAGTTACTGTGCCATCAGAAACATGATTAATACATATATTATGTGTGTAATTGAGGCTTTACCACTTGTGCGAGTTCATAAAAACGTGTTTAAAAATCTGAGATTTGTTCAACATTTGCACTTTATATTTTACAATGTTCTGCTGATAATATGATAAAATGATTAAGTTTTGTAGTAAATAATTTGTTTAAAATATCTCAAATTTTTTCAGCAGTTTTACTCTATATTTTGCTGTATTGTGACTTGTGTGTAACAACGAGAGGTGGCGAGACTCAACAGTTGTCTAGTGATGTGACGGTAGTATAGAGGAAGTGGGGCGAGTACCGAACAGTAGTGGCTAGGATGGTGGGCAAGGAGAGGTCGCGATATTGGACATACCCGAATCAAAGTTATGGAAACGTCCGAAGCTGGCTTCATCGTGTAAGTACCTAGCCATAAGTCGGAGGATAGACTATGATGTGGGGGGGGGGGGGAGACGAGTGCCGGAGATGGCTGTGCACTAATGCACCGATCAATACCACAGCCACATCAGCTGTCCTCTTCAGCGCGTCAGCTTGCTCTGCCTTGAGATAGACTGAAAGACAACCGTGGGCACTGTGACTTAACGTTAATGCTCAGTTAAAATATTAAAGTTGCGTGTCAATGTGTAAAATATTTTGTTCAGGACAAAGAAAATGTAGCGACATGGCCCCCACTCTACTAAATGTGTACTGTTAATTACTAAACAGCATAGTTGTAGCGGTTGTACAAGCAAACATTTAAATGTATTAAAGATTACATAAGGAAAAAAAATAATGAAAAAACTACAAGTACACTAGTAAAAAACTTACCAGATATAATATCCAACAAACGTGATAAATAAGGCAGATCATTTGTTTACTATTATCACTGTGTTGACGGGACGCTAAACAAACACACAATAAAAAAAGTCTGACATATTAAAGGGCCGAACAACTGTTTCCTATTTTTTTAAAAAAGTCCTCCGCTTACAGGCAAGTTTTGTGCTCTAAGTTGACCGAACCATTCCAGCACAGCTTCCTCCAAATTGGTGTGCATCTTACGCCTTTGTTTTTTTACGTTTGCTTTGCGGCCTTCCTTCTGCACTGCATTTACGATCTCGTCCCTAATTTTTAAGATTGTAAACAATGTTGATTTCTGGATGCCGAACTCCAGCGCAATCTCTGACTTTGGCTTCTGTGTCGATTCCACTTCCTTGATTATTTCATAATTCTTCAGAAGAGACAAGCCGACTTGCTTTCCACTCATTATGGAAATATCGAAAGTCCGTATGAAGTTTCAAAAAATGTTTGGATCATCAACAATCGTTTACTGAATTAAGCCTAATAATCGTAACCAAATCGAAAGCCAAAAAAACTGTGTCGTAAATAATCGTTTACAGAATCAAGCCTAGTAATCGTAACCAAATCGGAAGCCAAAATAACTGCGTGGGTCATCAATAATTGTTCACTAACTCAAACCAAATAAATTACCAAATTGAGATTGTGTAAATCAAAGCGTAATAAGTCGTCATAAATCGTAAAAAACCAAGAGAAATCCAAAATTCGCGCTTTAAAGTCGTTATAATAGAGCAAACGGATAGCGTGTAGCGTATCTAACAGCAAGCGAGAAAACACTGGCACGTGTACAAAGGTGGAGAATGCCGAGTGCGCCAGGTATTCGCGTGAGGGGAAAGGAAGATAAAGAGTACCGTTACGGCAGAAGAGGGGAAGGATGAGTTACTGCTTGCCACGTGGAGTACGGTTCTCGCCTCTAGAAACGCAACACGGCGCACAAAAACCTATTTTTTGCTGATTTCCTTTAAATTTGAAATTAAAAAATTAAAAAATCACGGTTTCCCAAAAAGGGTTGTTATAGACAGGTGGTCGTTATATAATAGGTCATTATAAAGAGGTTTTACTGTACATGAAAAATAAGTAAGCATTTCGAAGGAACCGTAATAAATTATCACGGCTCTGTATCCAGAATTAGTCATTTAAATGTTTTATTCTATTCAAATTGAGTAATTTTTTTAACTTTTTTGTAAACATTTATCAGTCGATCTACACCGGCAACCAAAGCAAAGGACGTCCATATTGTGACCTAAGGTTTTTTGTTTGTGATTCTTATAAGGTATTTGTTATTTTAATAATTTTTTGCGTATATTTAATACATTGCAACACGGGGATATTAAAACGTGTTTGGGAAGACTGGAACTGTTCAGCAGTTTGTCTTGGCATTTCTTAAAAAAAAAAAAAAAAAAAAAACTAAGTAAGAAGCACGTAGTAATCCATCCAGAAGAAAGTACTGCAGAAAAAAAATAAAGTAACGATACCTACCATTTATTTGAACAGAACACGGTTTGTTGTAGGTCTATAAACATGCCTTTTTTCAGTGTGTTGACTCGGTAAATTCTTTTTGTATGAAACAGTCTTTTTTTTATTTTTATTTATTTATTTTTTTAATTTATTAAAAAAATAGCAAGTACAAAGTTGTATCATTTAATGTCAAGCCCAAGAGAAATTTTGTGCCTTTAACTGCTGTAAAAATGTAGGCCTACATGTTACCAAAAGAAAAGGACATAAGATTCAAGCCTGTAAATTTCCCAGGCACTAAAGATTACTGATCTTGGCAGTTCGACCTACCCATGTTTGCTTATTATTACCGTATTTACGCTTTATGTTGATATATTATTTCCATTTAGGTTGCGAGAGTGCAAATTTTTGCTATGTAGTCTACAATGTACAAGTTGGTTTTTAAAGATTTGCAAGTACATAGTATGACTATCATATATAACACTGATATTAAATTTGTTATAATTTCGAAGGTAGATCCTAACACAAAAGGTAAGTTTTTTGGATAGTCAACAATTTGAAACTTAAAATATACTGTTTTATGAGCTGACAGTGCAGAACCAAATTTGAAGGCAACAAGAAAAAGTAGTAATGCTTGCACTGACATATGCTCTTGCAACTTCAGTATGTTGAAATCAAATAAGCTATTATTATTTAAACTTTTTAGGTGCCAAGCAAAAATTAAAAAAAATAAATAAATAAAAAAAACTGAAGGAACAATTACTATGCAAGTTATCCCTCTCCCCCCCCCCCTCTCTCTCTCTCTCTCTCTCTGTCTCTCTGTCACTCTCTCTCTCTCTCTATTTTATTTATATATATGTGTATATTTATTTATTTATTTATAGTCACACAGTGGAACCTCATTTCATCGTTCCCGTTTCTTTCGTTTTCCCGCATCCATAGATTGTTTTACACGGTCCCGACAAATTGCCTATATAAGCAATGTTAAGTAAACCCACGCAGATCGTTCATATATGCATACATTTCCCGCATCGACGGTTCAGACATTTTCACCAACAAAAATAAAGTTAACTTACATTTTACGTTTTCATACCACGCTCGTATACACGTCTCGAAACAAACATGCGTAAAGAATGTATCATAACTGCACAAGGCACACATTTACCGTTGTCAAAAATACGGACGAACGTAATATGTTTGGCTTGTTTTGACTATAAATTTCACAGTCATTGTTTCAAATATGTTTGGCAATTGTTCATCTTATTTGAAGAAACGTTTTACGTACTGTAGGTTGTGTGTGTAAACACAAACATTACTGTATTTTCACTAAACGAACAACAAACATGTTGTCACCAACAGAAAAACGTAATTTTTTATAGAGGAAATATTTTTTTTATGTTGATATCCAAATTATTTTCAATAGATTTCGAACACGTATATTGTACAAATTCGTTTTGTTCTATTGTAAATGTGTGCTTTTATTTTCACATTTCAGTAAAGTTTAGTGAAATAATTGCAGTAACGTCAAGAATTTTGAGAATTTTCTTCCGCCATTTTGTGCACTTCCGAGTAAAGCCGAAGGCAGCCGAGTGCAAGTGCACAAGTCGGAGAGTTTACGTTTCGTCTTGTAAATACGTGTCTCGTTCTTGTTACGTTTTTTGTTTAGATAGCAACAGTTTTTTGAATTTTGTTAACAAGTGGAGTACACTATTTTTATTTTAAGGCCTGTGAAATGTGTTGCTGTAACAATGTCGCGGCCTTCAAAATCTGTTAGCTCACTTGAAGAATGCCTTGAAAGAATATAAGAGGTAGAGAAATGTTCTGGTGAAAAGCATGCTGACATCGTGAAATGTCATGGATTGCCAACTTTGACGTTAAACTAGATAGTCGGTAATGCAAATGAAGCTACGGCCATATTCAATACACATATATTTGAAGCAAATTTTCATGTGGTGGTGGACATATTGAAAATAATTTTTGAGGTTATGTTTTTAGAGTTTTTTTTTTTTTTTTTTTTTTTTTTTTTTTTTTTTTTTTTTTTTTTTTTTTTTTTTTTTTTTTTTTTTTTTTTTTTTTTTTTTTTTTTTTTTTTTTTTTTTTTTTTTTTTTTTTTTTTTTTTTTTTTAAGTAAGGGGAGGGGGGAGTTGTGTGTTCTCCGCATGTTTCGTTTTCTCGGATGCGTCGTTTTTTCTCATTGGTCCCTTGAAAAACAACGGATAGAGATTTGACTGTGTGTATATATATATTAGGGATGGGAAAATCGATTCCCCATTCTATCGATACCTACCGATTCCACCCAAATAATCGATAATTGAGAATCGGTAATAAATATCGATTCCCGCATGTAGCAAAAAATTCGTTTAACAACATTGCAAATACTCAATACTGTAACTGGAAATTATTTAACGGCTCGTTGAGTTGGGTTACTACCAGAAGTACCACACAAATATATAACCCTCATATTTTCCAAAAAACAATCTAAAACTTAGGTTGCCGGGACTTACGCAAACGAAGGTTGTGTTAACAAAAATATAATTCACGTCTCCATTTCCATCGTCAAAACATAAAACAATGGATTTTATTACATACTGTATTACCAAAAAAAAAAAACACAACTTCTGTATAAGCACATGCCCTGCCACGAAACGGATACTTGTTTATTGGCGCAC
>PNEQ01003544.1:35539-54929 GCA_003012365.1 Medauroidea extradentata | reverse complement strand
TTTGTACATTTATATAGTTACACATAAAATATGCATTTTCGCTACATCTACAAAATTTATGTTAATTATAAAATTGAGAAGTAGGTACATTAAGCTATCAAATGTTAAAGTTTTCCACATTTTGTATTTGTACAAAACACTCGAATAATGGACACCATGGTACTCCAGCACATTGTCTCCAAGTTCGGTTAAGGAAATTATATTACAACAGTATTAAACATTTCATACTCATGATAGTTGCAACTGTAAATGTTATTACAGTAAAAAGTTATACAAATATATGCATTTTCAATTATTTAAAAATATTTTACACAGTTTACAGCAACATACAAAATACACACATACATTAGCCTATGTAGACAAAATTTGTTAATTTATAAAATGGAAAAGTTGTTTCCTAAATTAATTTTTCACGTAATGAATAGGACAAGTTTGGTTTCTGTCATTCTTACAATAGCACAAACGGCGGTGTTGTGGGCAACAATTTAAGAAATGTATTTTAATAAAAAAAATATTCAGGACACCAAATTTTCTGTACAGAATGTTTAAGGTTTTGAAAACAATTTAGTATTTTCAAAGAAGACGCCGCCATATTCTTGCCATATTTAATTTATTATAGCTCGTAGCACATGTTAAAGTAATATTTGCAGAAACTGTCGCATATGTTTTTTAATACTCATATATTAATACTTTGATATTACCATTGTAACAAGGCATATTCGTCACATAAATAAATTACAATGGTTTTCTTATTATTATGTGCGCACAATAACGCTTTAAAACTGAGGTGATGAGAATATTTTATAAGTACTGAAAGTTATGATATTAAATAAATATTGCACAACAAATAAGTTCGGCTTCAAATAACTGGTAGGTCAAGAAAAATCTGCCCCAGCATGCAATAACCACAGCACAGTTTCATTGACAACACTGATTTGCTATTATCTTATAGCAATCCTTTTCTCCTGTTTTCACGTAAAGTGTTTTCTGCAGTAATATTGAGTTCCTTAATTCTGATAAATGTTCGGAATATAACGAAATATCGTTCGTATGACACGTAGTTCCAAGTGTTATGTATGACTGCGTCTGTCACTTTGCTAAATATTTGTTGTCCTTACAAATGTATTGAAAACATCGAACCATTCAAAAAAGTAATGAGATTTGTTGGAAGTGTAGCATTTCCAGTTATTAATATTATTTTTATTTTTTTTTCAAGAGCAAAGATGTAGGAACATAATCTGGAAAAAACTGCGCTGCTGGTTTCATTTTTCAGGAGATATTTTAAATTCAAACTTTGATTTATTAATTAACTGTTAGTTTCCTTCCACAGAAACTTCTTTGTCCATAAAAGTGATTTCTTGCAAGTTTTATTAATGAGGAACATCGGCAAACACAACAATTATTTTAATGAACAATTTAATGTACCACGTTTTTAAAACTTAGTATAAAATAATTATCCACATATAAAAATGCTTGTAATATTTAATGGAAAAACGCGGGAGTATATGCAATAGATAATAGTACATAGCAAAGCTGTCGTTGAGAAAACTCTCACAACAGTTTACATCATCAATTGCAGTGAAATGAAATTGTTAACGACGGGTGAACAATTTATACTTTTTTTTTTTCATTTGTTATCTTACAAGTATTTTCAAAGGAGAAATTAATTTATACTTTTTAGTTCATATTAAAGGACCTGCTTTATTAAAATTATTTTAGTCAAATAATTATTTTCCACTTCCTTAGTCTTGTGTTTGCGAAATTATGCAGTCGACTTTAAACAAGCAAAAATTGTACCGAACAGACAGACAGATAAGAAAGCGAGTTAGTACATTGTCATCCAGTTTTGAGTTATGTTTAAAATTCCAAGTCTCTAGCTCATCAAGAAGTTAGTTTTGAGATTTATTTTTTAAAAATCATTGAAATAATTGAAATTTGACAATTTTTTCTTCATTTGTATTGTGATCCAGTTTTAAGCTATTTTTCAAGTTTCAAATAATAGCTCATAGAGGAGTTTGTTTAAAATTGATTAGCTGATTGCAAAATTTATACTGAACAAACAGGCAAGAAATCAAGTTAATAAAATCGCGTTAAAAATGTTCTTACTATTGTCATAATCAAATGCCTGTCTTCTATGGAACTTTGCCTATTTTCTTCCAAACCTCCCAATCCCCCCTCCCACCACCACGGCTCCAACAATTCCCATAACTTTGAAACCGCTTTCTTCTACTCTTAATATTACTTCTTTTAAAATATCTTCTGTCATGGACTCGTCGAAATCATACTATTATATGGGCCGTTTCCATTCCGAGAATACTATGGCCGTGACAACCTGTTCGCCGTTGTATGAGCAACAACTACTTGTGTATTAATATACGGTTGAAAGAAATTTCGTTACTAATTTTGATCTCTTCTAATACCCTTTAAATTTTTAATTTGGCTATATCTGTGGGTTTTATACTACTACTACTTCTGCTACTTCTGCTACTACCACAACAACCACAACTACTACTTCTATCTTATTATTATTATTATTTATTATTATTATTATTATTATTATTATTATTATTATTATTATTATTATTATTATTACAGCAGTAGATTGAAAAAAGTATTTTAATTTATTCACGGGACAGGAGCATAGGCGTACCCAGGCATTTGTACATTTGTACTAGGTAAGGCCAGCAAATGGCGCAGCCAGGATTTTTGTTTGCCCATCCCTTCACTTAAGTGGGGTGTCCGGGGGTCCTGTCCCAGGAAAATTTTGATTTCAAGATGCAAAATGAGGCTATTTTAGCAGTTTTCTTAGTAGCTATTATTTCTCAAAACAAGATTTGGTAGAGGCAAGATTTCAAGAAAAAGACGGTATTGTGAACTTATTCGAGTAAATGGTTGAACATGGGTACCAAAGCACATTTTGCAAATCAGCCTGCACGGAATGTTTTAAAATATGTTAAATAACTACACAAACTTGGAAAATACGCTATTTCACTGAAAATATTTCTGTAATTATATGTTTTGGAAGATAAAAAATTTTAGTTAGGGCTAAAACAAATTAAACAAAAAAATCTTATGAATTTCGAGTTTGTTCAGGGGAGAAACTAATTACACTATAAATGCAGACATGGGATAAACGCCTAGCACATAACTGCAGTCTTCAATAAAATAGTAGGCTACATCTTGCTAAACTTTGCATGAATCAGTCATAAAGAAAGAAGTATAAAAATGTTCGGTAAACTGTGTGCATAAATGTTGGTAGCCTTCATGCTTATAAAAAATTGCTAACATTTTTGTATTTTTAAACCGTGTTTGTAGACATAGGTTTGAGTTCTTAGTACTTAAGATTTTGCATTGTTATATGCTAACTCTAAAATCACGATGTATCCGTTATTTAAAAAAAACTATTCACAATAATAATCAAAACTGTTTCCATTTACCAATATTTTCATTTGTAGCAATCCTTGATCGTACCTTTGCTCTAATTAGCTAAACAACTTAAAAATGTGTCCTGTGAGTGTGCCGCTATAAGAACCGATCATTAAATACACAGTACGTCCAGAAACAACTGTGTAATAAACACACCACGTGAATTCTGAGATAAATTGTAGACGAAAATATTAGCTTCAAAATATTGGGCGATGACATGTGACGTGCACAATGTGACAACACAGCACACTGTTAGTCCCATATTGTGCTCCATACATACCTTCCAAGTAATGTTCTACCATACTATAACAGGGTGGCGACAGGGCAGGAAAACCGGGAAAACCGGGAATAGTCAGGGAATTTTAGTGGCCTGAAAAAGTCAGGGAATAGTCAGGGAAAATTCCCCGCCCCATCTCCTTTTTCGGAAATCGAAAAGCAATAGTTAAAAATCAGTTAAAATGAGGCCTACATGAATGGAGTAGCGCGGACTGGCAAGCGTGAAGACTCGTCTGGTGCCTTTCATCGGACATCTCGGTACCATAATCCCGGGGAAGAAAGCCATAAGTAGCTGGGCTCGCTGCGTCACATACACCACTTTTATCCGTAATCTATTCAGTTGTTTACTGCTCGACGCTTCCTGCTGATGCAGAAGGCTGATAACATGTCAGCATTTTTTTTTTACGTGCGCTATACTCCGTTAGTGTGAAAAGCTGCTACCGGCTTGTAAAATGATACAGCTATTTTTTGTAACATGAGAAAACAAACTTGCATCCTGCCATGCAATTTTTCCAAGGAATTTTTTTTGTGTAATCTTGTATAGTAAAGTAAACTCTCATGTTACCGGACTATTTGTGGGGAGGTGTGATCCGGTAAATCGCGAAGTACCAAAACCGGCACACAAAAATAGACAAGCCGATATCTTTATAGCAGTGTGATACGCGTAGTAACGCACCGTGTTTGTAGTGGTCAAATCGCTGGAAGTGTACGACGGGGTAGGTTTGTGCTGACTGGCGGGAGTAGAAAGATAAGCACGCGCCCTTGTCCGCTCATTGTGATAACCAATGGTTTTGTACAAGGGGGGGAGGAGTAGAAGGAGAGGGACAGGAGGCTGCTTGCTATCAGGCATCAGCTTGGTTTCATGTTACGTTACGTGGTAACATGTGACACGTGAACTTGAGCTACTGCTTTGTATTTCAAAGTAAAGGGTTTATTTACTAAATATATTACAAAAAAAATTCCATCTAAACTACCCCTATTTGCATCGCGATGCAGTTTCGTATACCAGTTGTGAGATAATAATCTAGCCGCCGTCCATGAGAATTTTTGAAGGGCAAGAGACGGACATGCTGAGCGAGAAAGGAATGTGTTACGCTAGTTTGTCCGCAGCAGATTTTATCTCTATACACATCGCACATTTACGCCACACGAGCACTGTTGAACATACACTGCCTCGTCATGTAAAGATGCAGTAGCAAGTTTCACGTGTTTCCTGGGCCAACAGTGTCAATGTTTTTTGTTCAACATCATATTTTAACACATAACTCTTTAACTAGTTTTTGCTTTACGAATGTCCGACATAGGGCCTAGTTTGTTTCGTTACTTTGCTACCGAAACACCGACCTCTTAACTATTATATTAGTTCAAAATTTTTGCTTAATGTCAAAGTTACTCGATTCCTTTTCTGTCCTGTTGCAGACGCCATTTCATTTGAAAAAAACACATAATCTTTATCGCGCACGTACCTCAACTGCGTAAAAAATTCAAGTAGACACGACAGTCGTTCTTGTCCGGACATGTCAAAACACTGATGAGCGACTAGCTTTGCTTCCCGTGTTACGCGGCTATCTGTGCGCACACCAGATGTCACTTACCAAAGCACAATAACCAGGTAGGTATTGCGCTGTTCATCTTACAGTTTCGTAAAAAAAAAAAATTCAGGTAAACAATCATTCTTGCCCGGACACGGCACGTACCACGATGCGCAATTAGAAATAGCTCTGTCTACCGTGTTACACGGCTAGCCATGCGCTCGCCTGATGTCACTCACCAAAGCACAATAACCAGGTAGGTCTTGTGCTGCATGTGATAAGTAGACCTGACGGTGGAATAATTTTGTATCGCCAGATTTTGTCCGTTAAATACGAAGGCCGCCGAATGGAGGTCCGATAAAACGAGGGTTTACTGTACTTGGCTTTTTGATTGTAGGTAGTATGTAATCATTAAATATGTTTATTATGGGATGAGAATTTTCTCCACACATAATTTAATTGTGTACTATATGAAATTGTAAATTTAATTTCCCAATGTAACAATTGTATTACTCTGAATTTTTGACATCAATTTAAATGAATTACTTTACTTGCAACTGTCTGTTGTAATTTTGATTTACTTATTTTATTTCAACATGCAGGATTAGAGTACGTAAAGTATATTGTTTATATTGTGTAAACTATGTAATGAATCTGTTTTTCCTGAGGTAAGAAGTTTTTACACAAATATTTTATTCATGTAGTAGGCCTTTTAATTTGTCGATTGTGAGAAGCCGTAAGTTAGGTATTACTGAAAATTTTTTACATTCAAAATATACTTAAGAGTTGTAACTTTCAGTTGTAATTTTTTATTTTATTATAAGCATACTTAATAAACTTGCAAAAATAGAGCACACAAATTATGTTGTTGGTGTGTTTACTATGCAATCAGTGTTTTCTGAGGCATGTATTTTTCATGCAAATATTACAAATCGTAGAAGTATTTTGGACACACATAATTGCAGCAAATGGTTTGTCACGCAAAACCGGACAATAAATACATGCAGACAAGCAAAAGGATGCTTTTGGTTGTTTACTTTTCTGTTTGTCTGCATGTATTGTCTGGTTTTCTTTGACTCACAGTTTGCTGTTATGGCGTATATCCATAATATTTATTTGATTTTTAACTTGCCCCGTTACTAGAATGGTTTAGAAACAACACAAATGTAATATTAGTAGTACATTATAAATTGTACTATGTGCAAAGTGCATTGAATTGGACAAAGAAAAAATGATTTCTTTTGTAAAGCATAAAAAATTGGGTTTCAAAAAAATTATTAGGTCAGGGAAAATGATCAATTTGGGTGGGAAAAGTCAGGGAAAAGTCAGGGAATTATATTCCCAGCAGTTTCTAGCCACCCTGTATAATGGGCACAGGTTCAAATCCCTAGCATTCCAAACATGAATTTTCTTTTACACGACGTAACAAACATACAATAATACCTGGACGTGGAGTGCACGAGAGAACTTCCTCCGTGCTGTGTTGCCACATTGAGCGTAAACTATAATAGTACAATATTTTGCCACTAACATTTTCGTCTCCAATTTAACTCAGGATCCGCAAAGTGTGTTTATTATACGGTTGTTTCATACAACCTGTATTTTAGAGCAATATTACACAACAAGCAAACATGCCTTAATCTGTCTTCGCACAGTTTTGTAGTTGCATTTGTTTTCAGTAATTTAATTTTTTTTAAATTATCTGCAAATTACGATGAGTTAATTTTATCTACGTGGAATATTTCAACGTACCAATCCATAATCACTTAAGCAAGCAATAAACACCAGAAAAGAAACAACGGTTCATATCCTCGAGGCTGCACAAAACGTCAACACAACACAGTCTTCCTTCCAACTTGAGCTGTTCCCTTGCACTGATTCAAAAGACACAGAAATTTACTAACAATATAGTGCATGGGGAGCGTGGCCTTGTGTAAATAAAATGTCCATCTACTGCAGCAGGTATCAACGTTGATGAAGTAGTTCCAGATGGAACACTTGCCTGTCTTACGTGCAACAACAAAAACAATGTTACAGATTTGAAATAAAATCATGACTAACTTATTTTTAAAAATTACAAGGACAGCTACACGTCACAAGCAGAAACTTTGCTCTTTTCGCCATTTGGACATTGAAAGATAAGCCCATCAAAGTTGTAAGCATACAAACAGATGATCACTTTCGGAAAGCTAATATGGAGAAACGGTTGACCAGGTTCTATTTTAACTGCATGGGTCCAGAACTTGTAGACCCTCGCTATACCAGAAACATGGAAATCAGAAATCCAGAGTATGTTAGGCCTATTCCAAACAAAAAGTAAGGAACAGTGCCTGTTTCAAACAAATCAAAGGATATAATAATGTAATGAGTTTTATGTGTTTTTTTTTTTTTTTTTTTTTTGTAGTTTCATACTTTCGTTGTACTTGCCTTACTTGCACACAAGATGTATCTGAAACAAGTACACGAGTGAGATGATGTAAAGCCTTTGTTATATATCCATATAAGAACATATCGTCATACTGTGTAGAATGTTTGGTAGGTTTAAATAATTACTGTCCATTATAAGGCACATGAATACTATCACAACAAGACTCTCGTAGTATTTTTATGAAAACCGGTATTTATGTCTTAATATAGTCTTCTTGTTACTATAATAAATTTCCAATAACTTTGTTTGGTTAAAAAAAAATAGTGCTAACTATCTACTATTTGTATGTATTGTAACAATGAATACATGCTACGATTTAAACTATTAGTTTTTATTTCTTTGAAATTGTATTCCATATGTATTATTACTGTTCGTACGGTATGTTCTTGTCGGCTGTGCTGAGCTACACACACTATATCTATATCTATATATATATATTTTTTTTCTCCTCGAGGCAGTTTTCCACTACACTAAAAACATGAAGTGAGCACAGAAACTCTACAGAGCGATTTTTAAAAACCTAGAGACCAAAACATAACTTATCCTGTTTGGCTATCATTATATACAAATGCATGTTTGTAGATTATTATGTTGTTACAAAAGAGATATATATTGTGTGTTAAGGGTATGATGCACGATTATGATATATGCATGTAATAAGGATGAAAATTATTGATTACAATTATAACTTTTGAATGTGTATGGTATGTGAGTTCTTATTAGAACTTGTAAGATGCAAGTAGTTGCTCTTTGTTACGTAGGTTGTTACAAAAGTACTGAGTCTTGAATATTTTGACTCACATTAAACTTTTAGGCCAACTGTGATTGTGTTGTAGCAACCAACATTTTTCTATAATAATATAACTTTGGCATAGAATGCGATTGTGCGGGTATGTCTTACCACAAGATCTATTTCTGTAGTTCCTGCACTCATAACTTAACAATACTGTGCATCAAAAAATTCGTAATTTTATAATTGTACCAAACACTGTCCAACTCTTACATATTGTGTTTATAGTAAGCTGGTGCAAAACTATTTTCCATAGTTTTCATACAAGGTCATGTCAAATAAGAGTTTTGAGTGTTTTCGCTACTTACACAGAGTAAAAACTATACAAACGATACGAATGAAGTAATTTAGAGTGAAAGTAACAATATTAAGCAAATGAATGAAATGTTTCTAATTTCACGTAATCGTTGTTTGTATTTTAAAAAAAATTTCGAATATTCCTTAATTTTCACATATCTTTCCTACTTGTATTTATAAATAATAACTTTAACATGAAATTACAAAGGCGACATTCTGTAGTTCAATACATTTACTTTCACTATAAATTATTTTATTTGTGCAGTTTCAAAAGTTTTTGCTTTGGGTAAGCCACATTACTGTTATGACATGCGTATTGTTGTAAACCTGTTATTATTAACCAAGATTATCTACCTAACCGTTGCACACAAAGTTAAAGTATATACAAAAAATATTAAACCGAAAAATATTTTATTAGTGGGAAATTAATATTAATGTAATATGTAAGATTTGGACAATGTTTGGTACAATTATAAAATTACGAATGTTTTTGTGCAGCGCACCCCTACAAGAAAGAAAGCTTATCTTAGCTGTTTAACTTATTTAAAGGTTTTTTTTCGGTACCAGATTATAAGAAAATACTACAGAAATAGGCATTTTGACACAGTCTGTTTGATGACAAATAAACCCGCAACAGTTATCGAAGGATCAACTAAATTTGTTTACTTTTTTATCTTTTCAGTATCAAAACACAATTTGTTGAAAACCGATTATACTATATAACTTTTGCATCGAACTGTTGTAAAGTTTATGATTTATTATTCTTTAAGAATAATATATTTTATCTCATGTTTCATGCAGTTAATTTGTGTAATGCCAACCTGTTGTGACCTTAAAGCTGTACGGCTGGCAATTGTAATATTTGAAATTAGTATTTTATATGCTCTAGCGATAACTATTTACCGACGGAGGTTGGCGAAACTTATTTAATCGTGGTAAATATGGGCTAGGTCGCTCACTATAGTGTTCGCAATCCTATTGCACGCTCGTTTCTCCGCGGCTGACACTCTGAATTAGGGCTGGTATAGAAACACCCGCAGAAATTAAATTGTTATTGTAGTGCCTAACATTTTAGGCGAAAAAAGAATACAAACAGAGTACTTTTGCAACATTCTAATGGAGCCTTTTAAGTAGTTTTATAAGCCGTCAATGGATTACAACACAATTCAGAAATTTTTTTGCGCCTCTTATAATTTATAAGCTAATAAATCTGCTAAATTAAAGCTATACATATCATTTATATTTTTTGGACTCCAGCTATGTTCTTAACTAATACAGTCACATTAAAATCCAGTTAACCTTTGTAATCTTCTTATTGAAGCTAACAGTTCGCACACTTAAAAAAATACAGCAGCTAAGTTCGGCCATAAAACCATTGTCCAGTAAAATAACATAATTCGTCCCTCAAAACAGTTTACCGATGTACACAGTGCACTCGACCTTTTCTTTGTCTAAATATTGCGTACTTATGTTTTGTTTGTGTATAACTAAGCACAGCTATTGCATAATATATATCCGCCAGGAATAATTGATTCGCGCCACGCGCTCCTGGGTTACAAAACACCCACGCCTTCAAACATCGCTACTCAGTTGCAAGAGGCGCTGTACCTGCCGGCTCAACACCCAGGTTAGCTTCCTTTAGCAAGATCTTCCTCTCAGGGCGACAAGAGCACAAATGAGGGAGGGGAAGTGATAGGCAGATTGCTCGTACTCCCCACCACTGCGACTTCCTGTAGGTACGTCACAGTGATAAGCCGCGCCCTTGTCCTTACGCCACGCCTTCCGGACTGCTCGAACACGTGGCATGAGAAGCGCACTTCAAGGTCACTACAGCTACAGAGCCGTCTTAAAAGGGCATCAGCACTGACAGTACTGAACATAGCCCAGCACAAAGGCTTATCTTCAAACTTCCCCCTTTCACCTTTACTCGTCTGACTCCAGCCAGGCGGCAAAAACTTATTAGTGCAACAAGGAGATAACATTACTCACCATGTATGCTGGAATTTATGGCCTTTAGATAAAATTAGTGTGGGTCGGCAATTTCCGAGTGAGGGTTTTACCGACCCATGCGCCCCACGTGGCTACATCCCTGATGTATATAATTTTATTTCTTCATGCACAGTGTTGCATTTAAGTGCACCATATTGTTTCATGAGTAAAAGTCCTCACACTCAAGGAATTATACATGTAACCTGTTTGTGGAACTGAAAACTGAACACACAAGTCATAGTTAGAATCAGTGTCTCAAGCTCATAGACTTATGTTGCTATGTCTGCTGAGATAATGATTGTTAGATGTGATGTGAAGTGATCCGTAATGATATGAACGTACTGCTGAGAATGGTACTAGTAAGGTTTTCTATTACTGTATGGACTTCAATTTTCAACTGTAATCAAACATTTGTTGGACAAATGCTTGAGTAGATGATGCATCCATCACATCATGTGTGGCACAAGGTCTACCATGCCAAAGGAACACAGACTTTGGTCAACTTTTTCTGCTGGCTGTAATTTAAAATCAAATTCCATTGTGGCTTACTAATAATTTGGATAATTACAACCTCTATACTGTATGTCATAATTGGTACTGTCAGTTAATGTAAATTTTTTTAAACATAGTCATGCAATCATAGACCAAGCTTTGAGATAAAAAGTCATTTCACAAATATTGTTTCAGAAGATAATTTGTAATTTAAGAGGAAAAATTTTTAATTATGCATAAAATGTATTATAGTTTAATTTTTTTGACATTTCAGTAGTTATTTTACTGAAACCTCAATATTTCTTAATTAGTCACTTTGTCTACCATTGCATAACTATGTGCATCCAACTATCATTATTGTAATTTCCTTTTAATTTTATTTTGATAAATTTTTTTGTGGTATTTTGAATGCCTCCAAGAATCGTTTTGCAAAACTGTTGTGTAGTGAAATTGTTGTTTGACATCCACGTCAGTTTGTATCCTTAATTTTGTTAATGATATAAACTTACTACAAAGGGATCTTGGAAAGTGTCGAACAGTGTACGAATTGTAGACATGTATATGAATTGTATTGTTTAAATTAACCATCCATCCTAAAGCATGCCAGTTTCCCCACTTGTTCCTTTCCTACTAGGACATATGAGACTCTGCTACTGGAAGGCCACAGTTAGTTTGTGAATGTATGTTTTTTCTCATCCTTTGCATAAGTGAATTTTGTATGGTTTTTATGAGGAATGATAATGTGTAGCCACGAGATGGAACAGCAACATTTGCTCACAGTGGCGTATGTCTAAAAAAAACTGTATATAATATAAACCCATTGCAGGAATCATTCAAAGATCATATGGATGTCATAATTAGAGTCTCAGGAATGCACTTTCTGGAAGACTATGAAACAGTGAAGGGGTTTAATACCGAGGCTCCCCCTCCCCCCTAAAACTCCTTAATTTTATTGCACCTCAGAAAATCGTTAATTCAGGAATACAGTGGATTCTCTATCCACCGTTTCTCATGGGACTGACAAAAAATTTCAATACATGAGGGATTTCAATGGATGTGGTCTTAAAATGCTGTAAAATTAATTAATCGGCCCCAGAATGTGTTCCATGAATGCAGGTATTTCAATCCATTAGGTTTCAATACATAGAAAATCCACTGTATTGAGACCAAACCAATGAAATGTGACTAAATGCAGTGTAAATAACAAACACACTTTGCATTAACAGTACAACCGTTTCTCAACTCAATATCTATTACACAGACAGTCCACTAAGAATGGGTCACTACTCAACCATAATTTTTATTGTAAATATGATGGCCTTAATGAGTTTATGGAGTTGGCTCAAATTGTGTGATTTTTATCGCTTTCAAGTCGCACAAATGGCTGTGCTGTACCAGGGCCATATCAAAATAAAAACAATTATAATTTTAAATATTTCAAACAAAACAAATTATTCTATAACTTAGCAAAGATCATTTTGTACTTGTTTCCAAATTACTTGCATGTTTGAGAGAGTAGCACAGTTAATCCAATGCTACGTTTATATTGATTGTGAGGTTTTTCTGTTGGTTTGACATATCAGATTACGTGCTGAGTAGTTTCGTGAATATGTTTTAGATGACAACACTTAAAACAACATGTCTTGTTAAATATTTGTTAGATTGCACAGTATATATGTTTATGTTTTCTGTAAAAGGCTCTTACTTTTTCTCTAAGCTGATAAAATTACCTAAACTAAATGAATGTCCTAAATATGGAAATGTGATAGTAATTTAATGTGAATTTTGCTTGATTTGCAATATATTTCTCACTTATTCAAGGAATCTTTAGCATATCGTACATAATAGCGAGTTGGTAAGTGTTCATTCTGGCCATGACATTAAACCGACTTTCAAGGGACTTTTTATTTCATGTTGGTGTGCCATAACAAGTTATTTTCTACAATTTGTAACCTTTGTAATAGTAATAAAGATGAAAATCTAGCCCTTTGCTATAATTTCTTTTTGCTTGAAATATTATCTGATGAAAGCTGAAATCCTCTTTGTCATCTTAAGTGTGTAGACTTAACAGTTAGGTAACATACTGTACAAAGGAGGTGTTGCCGACCTGTAAGGCTAATCTTTTTCCACATATTTTCCATTTCATTGAAAACTGTTTACTTGAGGTTGCGATAAGGTTTTTTTTGTTCAGTTTTGCCTCCTGTTGCAAACTGTGCCATTTGATAGCTAAGTAAAGATTTGACTTACTTCATCATCTAATGAATGTGAAAGATATTAAATTTTTTTTCACAGATTGCAGGTCTTGTTATTACAGAACTGCTCCTGGAAATTCATGTAATATTTATTTTGCCTTACTTTTGGTTATTTGAAGAAATATTGATTTTCGATTTAAATTTTCAATTGCAAATTTTTCCCTTACAGCAGCAAAAAACTTGCATTATATAACTTTGCCCCATTTTTTACAAGGAATCATTTCATCATGTTACTAACATACTTTAATTAACCTCCAGTATAATTCAATGCATGTAGGGAATTTTGTGTATAAATATCATTTTAATGACTTCAATGATAATGAATTGGTTACTTGTTACACCCATTTGTGTTTATTTCAGTTATCTAGTTGAAGAGGTGATGTGGTAGTAAGGGTCAAAATTTATTTTTTAGTGTCAACTTTGCTAGCATTTTATCATTATGTTTCAAAACATGCAATACATATTTACAAAAGTGTGTAAACAACTATGGGTGAAGGGAGACGAAAGGCAGAAGCAGCACCAATATTTGAATGACAGGCAACAGAGAATGGTAGCCGGGGATATGGGGTAGAAACGGCATTGATGGTGTTTATACAGTATCAAGAACTTGACAATTTGATGATGGTTTCAGATTAAGTGGATGGCTGCAGTGGTCTTGCAACATATTTGTGGGGCATTGCATGAAGTTGCCAGCTTTCATAGTCATTTCACATGAGCAGTATAATGTATAATGGTTAAAAACATGTTTTACTACAGTTGAGGATTATCACCAATATTCTATTTTCCACAGCGCCCATTCCCATGGCTATCACAAGTAGTCGTAGTTGACTATATTGGTAAAATAATTATTATGTTACATTCCAAACATTTTACATCTACAAGTTGAAACCTTGCAATAAAGTGTTTAAAAAAATTATTTTTAATGTTTAAAAAAATTTTATTAAATGTTTAAAAAAATTTTTTTAAATGTTTAAAATATTTTTTTTGAAATGTTTAAAAAATTCAATATGTGTTAAAGTGGTGTTGACGTCCATTTAGCAAATGTGTGTAAATGTAATGATATTTTATATAAATATTTTCTTTGTTTTAATAGTATGCCAGAAGTTTAAGAAAATCGCTTAAAGTAGCATTGTCAGTTTTTTTAGTTCTTCTCAGTTTCTGAACATACATTAAAAATTATTTTGGACTACTTTCTGAAGATTATGTAATCTCTGATTTAAATTAGATAGGAACCACAGAAAATGGTGAATAAAGGTCACCAATATTGATGCGAAAAATTCATGAAAGCGGTGAATAAAATAAAGCACAGCGGTACAAAAATATTTTTTTAAATGCCTACAATAGAAAATATTTAAAATGTATTACCTTTCTATATGTATCCTTGTAACAATAACAGGTCAAATTTAAGGATTAATGCTTAAAAACAATTCAACTAAATTTAAAAAATTTATTTAAAACCCCTTTTAACACATACCTAAAATGACAGAATATTACATATTAACATTTTACACTGACACAAGCAAACATTCAGTATCATGTATCACAAGCAATAAGCTTGCTGCCAAAATACTGTTCAAATAGAGCTGCAAGATTTTGTGGAGTCAAATTTGTTCTCAAAATCTGAAAGAATATGGCCATACGCTGGAAATGCTCTTTCACTGCCGGCATTAGAAGGTGGAATCCACAATGCTGAAACAGATTGTTCCACAAAGTTAGGATGTTGTTCATGCAAACCTAGCAGAACTTTGACAACATCAACAGGCTCCATTTCACTTAACATCTCCAACACTTGACCCTGGAATGCCATGTAGCCTTCAAGAAATTCTTGTTAAGACAGCTTAGACAGAAGAGGAACTTTCTAGCACTTGCAAACAGTGAGTCATCAATTGTGGTGTTCACTACAAATTTAGGATGAAACAATTTTCCAATGTTCAAAACAAATTCTTTTCCTGCATCTTGCCTCATCAAGTCGGTAAGTTTGGTGTGGCATTTCAAACCCACACTGATGAAATTATGATGGACAGCTTGCTTTTTCACTTTGGTAGACAGTTTGGAAAGTTCTGTGGATTTTTGTTCTCCCAAGGAACCTCTGCTTAACAACAAGAATTGGTTCAATATATCTGTAAATTCAGGATAAACTTTGTGAGCAAAAACATAGTTTGCACCTTCAAATTGAACTATTGTATCAATTGCTTTTGAGCAATGCTCAACCAGAAAAACAGACAAACATTTTATGGTAGCAATGATGTCACTTGACAGATTCTTGAAGTAGGTGACAGCACTGCTCCCTTCTTCCTCCTGTACAAGAAACTCCACTAAATCTTCCAGATACTCTGCTACATATTTAGCAGCTCCAAACCAGGAATTCCACCTCGTCAACACTGGTACTGGAAACAGCAGTGGCTTTTTTTCTTCTTCAGAAATGTCATAAACCTGTGTTTCCTTTTCCTGGCATTCAGAATAGCATGTTTAGTGTTCTGGATGCACTGATTGAGGTCTACCAACATGGAACTCCACAAACTTGCAACTATATTTAATTTATGGGCCCAACACTGTATGTGCACCATTTCTTCAGAAAATATTGTCTTCAAAGTATTTGGACAAGTTGTCATATATTTTGCTGAATCTGACACAATCCCTACCACATTTTCATATTGAATATCATACTCCGACACAGACAAAATAGCCCTACAACATTCTGCCCCTGTCGCACTTGGCAATTCTTTGACTGCCCCCACAAACACACTTGGATCTTTGCTACATGAAAGAACATGTAGCAATATTACAAACATGCAGCGCCCTGCTCGATCAGTTGTTTCGTCGCACAGAATCAATACTTTTTTTTCCGAACAGCATTCTTAACATTTTCCTTCTTGGAAACCTGAAGTTTCGGTAGGTATGCTTCTCTCAACCTGTTGGGTGTTGGTAGGTCACCAGATCCTGAAAAAATAAAAAAAATTCCTTACATATTTGAACACAGCTAAGCAAAGGAAAGTACATTCTGTAAAAAAACATGTAGTGATGTAAACTTAAGTGGGAACATTGTAATAGGGTTTTAGTGTAATCTGAAATTATAGCCACCACTCACCTGCAACATGTGTATTCAACCATTTCCTCATACTTGGATGGTCAACTTTTTCAAGAGGTATGTTCGCCTCGGTTATCATTTCTACAAAACTCATAGCAAATTCTTGCTTCTGAACTTTAACTGCAGCAGCTGTCTTCATAAAGTCATTTATTGAAACTTGTTTAGATGTAGATGCATTTTTTGAATAAACACATTTTTTTTCTTAGTGTGGGTTTCATTCTTGATGTGTTTTACACACGTGTCGTTTCGTGCCCAATCGATGCGCACATTACAAAACTTACACATCATTATTTTGTCTCTTACATCAAAAATATAGAAGCCATCCGATTTCATTTCTCTTTCACGGTCGAATATTGACAGGACTTTCGGCATTTAAAAAGAGGATTCACGATTGTAATTTTACAACACAATGTACACGCATGGTTTATCGTAGACACCCATGGAAACAACGGAAACAAACAAAATACTAGGCAACATATAAAATAACAATGGTGGTTCACTGAGAAGATAGTTTTCTGTGATGTCAACTAATCTACTGGCAACAACAGCGCGCGCGACGGAAAACAGAAGAAACTGAGTCGATTGTATTGGCTTCGAACAACGACCTAGAAATACGGTCGTAGACTTCGAATGTTGCGATAAATCTGTGATGTTGTGAAAACACGTTTTTTAGGTTAGTTCAAGGATGCTTGCAAGGGAAGGTTTATTTATTCATCTAATTTTGTAACGTGTTTTATTTTCTAATATATTATGTGTTTAAAAATGCATGTACAGCATGTATTGTGGCAGAAAATCAGAGTATGTGTCTATTATTCACAATGTAAATAATAAAATCACACTATTCTGTCTGTGAAAATATGTGGCGGAACGTTGTTAAATGCTGTATTAAATGCATAATATATTTTTGCCATCACATAATTTACGTCGTAGTGCACGAGTTCCGAGACGCAAACAGTGCAGGATGGTATAGTTATTTCTTTTTGCCAATTAAATACTCAATGTCATGCTAAATTGCGGGAATTTCTGTTTTTGGCCTAAGTTTTAAAAATTTCATAGCGAAATAAAAAATAGGTGGAATTTCGGGGTATTTAGTGTATTTCGCCCTATACCATTTTCAGGGGTCCCTAAAATTAGATAATAAATTGAAAATTTTTTTTAAAATAAACAAAGCAGACAACTTCAAGGCATTTGTAAAATGAACTCAGTTGTGAAGATCTTCTGCTTTACAAGCTTACATAATTAAGTACTTTTGTATCATGATTAAAATTAATTTCTGTGGAACAGTTACAGCGAGACAGATGGATTAAAATTCATGGAGAATGCCCATTACTGCAAAACATCTGTTGATCAAATCACATTTTCCTATAAGGAACAATGATAACAGACAAAGTTAGATTTCTCAGTCTCAAAGGAATATTTACATTTAGCTCAGTATCTCAAAAATGGAATGTCATGTGAAAATTGTATAGAATAAAAATTCTGGAATAATATACACAATAAGGTTCTTTGAAAAATTTGCAATATCACAGGTAGTTTAAAATATATACTTGAAAAACTGTTTAATTTTTGTTGCATTCATAGTAGTGGCATTAAAATATTTTAATCTCTTTTTTACAATTTTTCACAGTCTCACCTCAGTGGTCTATATCACAAGTGAATGGCAATAATATCACTTGTATAAAAGTCCATTTCACTTGGAATTATTGCGTTACGCAATTAAATCATGAAACATGTATGTAAACGCCAACCCAACGTAACATTCACTAGCATGAGTAAACTTCACAGCAAGTAATTGTATCACATTTTTACGCTGGCTCTAATTATTTTAGCTTACTAATGTTTGTCTACTCATGGTTGCTGGCAGGAACTTTGCAGAAATAGCCTTTAGTATATAAATGTCAGTTTTATTTCTAGATCTGACTCCAGGGGAGTTGAGAGCTTGAAGATGAGTGTGTGGGTGGACTCTGAGAGGGAAAAGGTGTTAAATGATGATTTTGAATACTTCAGGAATGATCGGTGACTGCAGGCAGCCTGCTGGAGGACATTTGGTGACAGACATGCGTCAAATTTGTAGGGTGCCACGAAGAGACTGTGGTTAGGGGCAACTGGTTTGACTCTCTAGAAAAACTAATGTAAATAGTAGAACTATAGTAGCGACTGGCATAATGTTTTGTAATTGTTTGGTTATTATATAGCAAGAGACAAGTTACTTGTTCATGTACAGCTTATGGTTTGAGTGGGAATAAAAAAAAGTAATTAGTAACATAACATTTTTTTTACACAAATCACTCTTCATGTACCTATTGTGTTCCAATAGAATTCTTTCATTATCTGTAGCAACCCTGAAAATTGTACTGTAAGGCAATAACTTATTCTGCTTAAAATTTGTTGTTTTTGTGCATGTATTTATATTAAACATTGTAGTCATCGACTTCA
Source organism: Medauroidea extradentata (assembly GCA_003012365.1). Lineage (NCBI taxonomy): Eukaryota > Metazoa > Arthropoda > Insecta > Phasmatodea > Phasmatidae > Medauroidea > Medauroidea extradentata. Next base: position 35,923 of record PNEQ01003544.1, on the reverse strand, counting down.
TCCACAGACATTTCTCTGCTATATGTCAATTTCTCACATTGCAAACAGCACTACTTTTGGTATCAGAATAGTGTAGGTGGAAGGGTACATTAGCAAACCAGCAACACATATGTTAGTTTGTTTAAAAAACCATGCCCTTTAAAGATAAATTCACTGTGCTTACCTTCAAACTTTTCTGTCTTAAAAAATATATATTGGGGAATGGTAAGCTCTTCTGGGTGTTTAAAAACAGATTTTGTAAGAAACAGTGTACTACACTACGTTGGAGATGATCCCAAGTGTATAAGTTTTTTGTATGGTTACCAAACCTTTATAACTCTCAAGACGTTCAATAAATAAAAAAGTAAAAAAAAAAAAAAAAAAACTTTTCTTTCATTACAGGAA
>PNEQ01003544.1:12256-35439 GCA_003012365.1 Medauroidea extradentata | reverse complement strand
AATGTTGAGATACTTTCACTAGCTTTTATTTTGACAAGATTGAACATTATTGAAAGAGGACATTTAGGATAATGGATACAATACAAAAAAGGTAATTAGGCTGTACTACGATGTTTAAAATTTATTTTGTTACAGTTGAAATATTGTGTTGGAAATATTTTGAAAAATAAATTGAAGTTTATTTTAAGTGTTTGTTGTTTTCTATGCGGTTAGCTAAAAATAAAAATAATGCGTATGCCTGAATTTATTATTTAATATTGAGCGTGGATTTAATTAAACATTGTAGAATTAAAGGTATGTTTTACTAATAGTAGTGCCTAGAGTATGATAGAATAAATTCTTCAATTTACCTGGGCTATTTCATAGCCTTCTCTAATTTATATCAACTCAATATTTCATTTGCCACCCACATTTTAAAAATATTAGTCTGTGCAAAAGAAGAATAAATAAGCTACTTTCATAAATTATACAATTTCTTTGGTGCTTTGTATATGCCTCTTACCCACTGGTTTAATGCTATGTCCCTACTTGTAGATCATGGGAACACCCACCATGTAATAAATAGACATTAGATGTTTCACCTCTCAGACAATATAATTTCTGTATTTAAAATGTTGAGTCAAACTTTTTTCTGCTAGGTACACCAAGTTACATTACCAAAGAAAAGTATCGTAATTTTCTTTATTGTTCATTTCTATAGCCTCTCGCTTCATTACCAGTGGCTTTGTATTTGCTGCCCGCTTTCTTCACCATCCCGATCACTAGTACTAGTTCACCTTTAGTCCCGTCCTTGCAGCTAGCCACCAGAGTGGTATTGATAGAACTGAATTACACAGCAGTATTCAGTAAAGCAGAAAACTTCAAAATATTTAGCAATTGTCTCTTCCATAATAATAAATGTGTATATAACTGTTAGTGCCATTTGTAGTTTCTGGATAAGTAAATTTAGTTATTTTCTCAGATTATTTTCATTTCTTTCATAAAGCATACTTCTGTTGACCTTAAACTGTATTTTTGTATGAATGTAAACTGGTAAATTACGGATAAATGCCAAGACATGAAAAAAAACTATAAAAGTGTAACTGAATGAAATTCTAATGTAACAACTCACATTTTATAACAAAATGTAACCTTAAAGGAAGTGACCTGAACTAAATAATTTTTTATTTAACTGTAGAATTGAGTGAATGTACGAAGAAGTAAGTAATAGTGTTGAAATAAATATTTTGGTTGTAATTTGATGTGGTAATAATACTGAAAATTTTATTTATCTTTCTGTATTTAATGTGTTTTTACAGTTCATTACCAAAAGTGAGAGCAAGGTTTGTGCAACACATGGTTACTGACCATCTAGCATTTCTGCATGGAGAGTGCAGGACAATGGTGCAACAAGAACAATGCAAGAATCTTAGGACTATGTACTTACTACTCCGGCTTGTTGACAATGGGATAAGTGTACTTGTGTCAGAGTTACTTGAACACATCAAGGCTAAAGGATTGGAAGCCGTTGCGGGACTCAAGGGAGAAAATGTAAGGTTATATTTTCTGTGTTGTGTGTGTATATGTATGTGTATATAGGACATATATATAAATACATGCACACACACACACATACACAATTTGGTGATTAAATTGGCTTTGTGTAAAAAATTGGTTTAGATTTTACTATTGCAATAAATACATGTGTGTATGTATGTATGTATGTATATATGTATGTGTGTATATTTATTTATATTTATATATAATGTATATTATAAACATTTTATAAGTGAATACGCAGCATTATTGTAACAAGTTGATTTCATATTACTATTTTGGATTTTTGCTATAACTGTGTGTTAATGTGTCTAATTTAAAGGATTCCAAATTATGTTTAATTTTTTTTGTCTATAGGATTATAAAGGTACGGAAAATCTTTCATAAAGTCTATCCCATGAACGAATGCACTTATCTGACAGTTATGTTGGAAATGTTTTTGAGGTTCACTATGATTCATTGTATGGTTTCTAGAATACTAAATGATTTTTATATTAGTTTACTGTTAACGCATTCATTTAGTAAGTTAAATAATTGTTTCATGAATATAAAACATTTGATTTAATTTTCTGAAATGCCAATAACCAGTTGTCAATGAAGTGCACTCGTTTGAGGGATAGATTATAAAGAGTTTAGGAAAATAATTAGCATTTCCTATTTCCCATTCTTGGAGGTTACATTTATTTTTATTGTAACTTGCTCGCCATCCTACCTAAATGTACATTTATATTTTTCGTGTTCCGCTAACCCTGTGGTAGTCAGTCGGGTAGCAGTCGGGTAGCAGTCGTGTAGCAGTCATGGCCTTCTGCCACCCCTAGCCAACATTGACAATGGCAGGTAGCTGCGACCCATACTCAGGCACGTGCCCTAGCAAGGGGGAGTCAAGCTTGAATGGGACAGAAGATTTTACTGGCGTCGATAGCCCACCCAGTGAACCATATCATGCCATTGTAAGTTTCAAACTGCAGACCAATGGCAAGCACTTAAGACTTTGTCATCTAAACATTAGATTACTGATACATAGTATAGACTAAATATGCAGTGTAATTAACACCAACACTGTTCATGTATTTGCAGTAACTGAGACTTGGCTCTGACCAAATTCTGCATTAGTTCAGATACAAGGCCATAAAATGTATATATGCAATACGGTGAATTGAAAGTCAGGAGGAGGTGTGGTTATTTATGTTAGCAACAGTTTGTGTTCAAAAGAATATAAAGATTAATGACATTGCTAACTCAAATGTTGAACAGCTCTTCATTTGAAATAAAATATTAAAGCAATTGGAAAATTTCAGTAGCCTTGCAATGCAGCTATTTGACAGACGTGCACCAAGTTGACTATTGAGATTCGAGATATAATGTGAAAGCATGAGATTTAGCCAAGAAAAAGTACTTAAAAACAAAAACCAAAGATAGTCACACAGTTTATATGGAATTAAGTAATAGTGTTAAGTATTTTATTCATAAATAAATACTAGATTATTTCACTGTAAAACAAATGAACACAAAAACCCCTAAACCTGTGGAATAGCTTACAACGCACAACAGGAGTAAATTACATTTTATTATACAGTTCAAAAGAATATTTATTTGCCAGTACCCCAGTTATTTGTACTCCACGCTTGTTAAGGTTCACAATACACACAGACAAAACTATCAACTACTAAAACATACAAAAGCTATATTTAAACATATATTTCAGTTTCTAGCGAGTCACCATCGAACCGAGTCCGTCAAGCAGAAGATGTCTATAAAATTTTCAGAAATAATTGTTTGGTTAAGTTAATGGCGGAACAAAATAACAAAAGGGCATGAGTAAAACAAAAAACAAAGATATTTTGGCGAGATACTTATGTTTTTTTTTTTTTTGGCATAGCAGTATTGACTGCTTGTATGTAATTATATAATAATTGTAATAATAACACCATAAATGTTTTCTTTGGAACAATTTTTCTTTTATTTATTATTTTTAATCCAAATTTTTATGTGCAATTATTTACTTAGATAAAATTAAGAGCATGTGTTTGTTATTAGTATAAAAATGAAATCTGTATGCATGTTTTATTAGGGTAAGTTCTTGTATAGAATATTGTATTAGGTTTAGTTTTTATTTAAAGTACTGTATTAGGTTAACATTGTTTAAGGTTAGGTATACATTTAAACACTTAAAGTTGTAAACCAGCCAACTAATGAATCTTGTAGTGTATAAACTGGTTAAATAAGTAAATAAATAAATTTATTTCTTAACTGCTTCTAAACATTAAAAATAAAATTAGAAAGATTTTCTGCCATAATTTTAGTTTACATATTTTTTTAAACGTATAATTTTAAAGTTTAAGAAATATAATATCTTAGGATAACAAGCTTTTATGTTTTTGTGTTTTCTTTTTTTTTTTTTGCTGTAATATTATATAAGTAAAGAAAAAATCTGTCGGTTAACAAAGTTAATCATGCTATTATATTTTCGTCAAATTAAGATGAGCAGCACATAATTTTTCTTACAATTGTTTGAGTTGTGAAACTTTTCTATGACTTGAATTAACATTAAAAGAAAATGTTTCTACTTAAGCATCATTTCCCAAAGTGAGAACATTTAAGAATGTATCTTGTACAATAAATGACATTGCATAATCTTCACTGCTATTTTGTTGCCTACAAAATTAAAGCACTCCATTTATTATAAAGTCACATAATGCTTCGTTCAGAATTGGCCAAAATGAAAAATTGTGGTCACATTGTAATTGCGAACTTACAGGTAATCTGAGGTAGAAAAATGTTTTCTACTCGGCTCTCTGCCAAAGTCACAGAACTAGGGCAAAGTGACAGGAAGGTGATCTAATAGCACTAGTAGTCTGCAGGCAGGAAAGAAGTTACTGTTTTTTCTCGCGTCTACTATATTCCATACAGTAGGACCTGGATTTTACAAGGCCTCTCGGTGCGCGATAATGATCTTGTAAATTCGATGAGCTTGCAAAATCGTATCAGATTTTTTTGACCTCCATACCAAAAAAATTGCATTAAATTGGCATTTTTTTGTATTACTGCAGCTTCTATCAGTTATAATAAAAATGTGTTTTTAAAATGAAATACTTATTTATTTTGACAGACATATGTTTTTACAGCTGGACATATTACAGAAAATGAATACAAACACTCGCCATAAAAAACCTTTGCAGGAAAATATTTTTAAGAAGTACCGTATTTACTTGCATAATGGCCGCCATCGCATGATGGCCGGACCTGAATTTTTGAAGGCTTAAAGAAGTATTTTAAAAGACCTAAATAATAGCCGCACCCCATCTTTTTCAACAGGGGACACAATACAGTAAAACTCTGTTAAGAAATTTACTAAGGGACAAGGTTTTGCGATCGCTTTAGGTGAGATGTCTTAGCCATAATGGTAAAATTGTGGAATCTGCAAAACGGGACAGTTGCAAACGTTAGTTGATTGGAAGTGCGGCATGCCAGCCCGTGTACCTAGATCCTCCATATTTCGTGCCTACAAGACGTGGCGGCGGAACTGAGCATCTAGGTACCAGTCTTCATGACACGCACACCTAGATCCTTTGTATTTTGTGCCTACAAGACATGGCTGCTGAACAGAGCATCTAGGTAACAGTCTTCATGCCACGTAGGCCTAGATCCTCCAGAATGCCTACATGACATATTGCCAGACACAATGGTTGACAATGCACTGTTGATTACATAGCGGCATCTGTAGAGTGTTTTTTTTTAAGTGTGAATCAGACTGGTTTGTAAACTACTTACACAAGAAATAATAACGTACATGTAATGGACCGTAAAATGTAAACTATTTATGTGGGATCATTTTAAACAAGTTTCACTTAGTGATGCACATGACTGGATTAACAAGATTTTTTAGTCTCCTATTGTTTCCATCTTTACTATGCAACCAAGAAATCTTTTCTTTATTTTTGGAGAAATCGTTGCGTTATGGATGAGTAAATATAGAAAAAAAGTTGTACATTTATGTTATTTTGCACCAAAAAAATTTAGATGGTAATTTTTTTTAAACACCTCATAATGACCGCACCCCATTTTTTGGCCCAAAAATTAGGTCAAAAATATGCTGCGATTACGCAAGTAAATATGGTATATATGATTACACTTCTGTAAGTATAAATATTAAGTATCTTTCATGTTGGCTCCTTATATGAATTAATAGTTTCTTTATATGTGGAAAATTTTGATTTTAATGCTGAGACACTATTCTGCAGCTCTTTTATTATGAATCACGTGTATACATACTGTTACCATGTGTCGTGAAGTTAGAAATGTGTTGCGTTTGAAAGGACTCAGGACCTACTCATATAAACAACATATAATGTATTTGGAGCAAAATACATTTGTGAAATATACGTAAATAATTTCGGACTAAGTGAAATTTATAGTTTATTATTTGTCGTGAAGTTTTTGAGTAGTAAACTTATTTATGCATTTAATAAAATAATAAAACATGGTGCTACCAACTGTATCCTAGCTTATTTAAAACAAACATTAAATTTAAATTCTGAACTTTGCAGTGAAACTGATTTTCGTTTAGCAACATTACCAGTGTGAAATATTTATTTAGGATTTTCTTTTAGGCCTGTTTTATTTCATAACATAGTTGAAAGTTATGTGTGTCAAGGAAGTTTTGTGAGTTAGGAACAAAAAGAATTTGTATTATAAATGTAACAGAAACACATGTGGTAGTAATTAGAATGGAAATGCAGCAGCAAAATTCATTATATGTAATCACAATTTTAATACTACTTGAACATTATGAAAACCATTATAACTGTTATGTTTGTTTATAATAATCTGATGTTTTTCTTTACCATAAGTGCAATATGTTTCTCTTTGTTTAAATAATTGCATAGGTATTAAATACAGTTATAAGGTGCACAAATTTCAGAGAATGGTAAAATAATATGAGTACAGTATGGTTTAGCAGAATATTTCCAAATGAGTCTATCTGTATGAATGCTTATTTAAAAAGGTTTCAGTAACTTCCTGGAACTGTAAACCTCTTAACTTCTTTCAAGTTTGAGAAATTTGCACAAATCTGGTTAAAACGTGGGAGTAATGACTTTTTATATAAAAACTGCAGCAGGCAATTTACACTAAAATTTAACATAAATGTTTTATTGATTCTCTTCTTGAAAAGTTGGCAAGTCGACCACCCACACTCTGTCAAGGAATCACTACCATACAGTCTCACCACCATAGGCAAATTCATATGCTTCACTCATAGTGACTACAAAAAACAGTGTGAACAAAGAGCCAAAGCCGTCATTGACAGAGGCTACCCTGCAAAACTACTTCGTAACCAAATCCACCGAGCCATTTCCAACAGAGACAAAAACTAAGGACACAAACACAGATAGACCTCTGATTGTAGCATATCATGAAAACCCGAACAAGCTGAAAACCATTCTTAAATCCGGTCACAAACGCCTTGCTTCTTCACCCCAAATATAAAATTTACTTTCTTAATTTGACGAATTTTCAGATGCCCACCAAACCTGTGCAATAGACTGGTTCATCCTAAACTTCAGCCAACCACATCTAACAGTATCATCATGCCTCCCAGAGGTTCCCACCCGTGCAATAAACTACACTGTAGTTCCAGCACCATCCATCAACTCTCCTTTTCTTTCACTGTCATACTTACCAGTCATATGTATCCCATACTTGACAGCTACAGTTGTGCAACAGAAAAGCTGTATACCAGCTACAGTACAAACACTGCAATGCAAAATATGTAGACCTCACCACCAACACACACAGTCAAAGAATGAGTGGTCACAGAGCAGACACAAAACAAGCCATAGCCGGTAACATGGACTAACTTAAGAAACCAGTTGCAGCACACGCTGCATCACACAAACAGAACTTTGACTCTTGTTACAACACAAAAGTGGTGACAGCTGTACTACCATTAAACAGTAGCTCAGAGCTAAAGCATTTGGAATTTGCTCATCAATACCTAACTAAATCTCGACAACCCCCAGGTCTTAATATTAGATAAATGCAATCACAGCTGCGGAATACCCTTGAACTCCTGCAGCTCTTCAATTTGAATTTTCCAGCTGCACCATAATTTGCTCCTTGGCCACTAGGGCAACTAACCACAATTCTTTTGCTGCCATTACTCAGTGTACCTCAACTCGGGCCTGATGAAGCTGGTCTAAGCCAGCAAAATGTTGCAGAACCACGCACACACACAACAATACATGTAAGTCCTTTCTTAGATGTGTGTCACTATCAAGGAGTACCAGCCTAAACCCTCTGTTTACGTATTTAATTTGTTAACCTAACAGCCAAACCTTTTCACGTAGATCATTAAATAATAATGTGCTTGTAGGTACAGAAAGCATGCTGTTACATTAGCAATTATGTCACATTTTGTAATGCCATGTAGTTTACGGAAGAATAATGTGAGAAAAAGTTGCTGCAATTAATTATTTTTACTTTTACTTGTGCTTTACATCATTTGTATAATTTGAGCAATTTCTTTTCGCAGAATTTTTTCTTCATGTTACATAAGATATTGTTGTGTGATGGTTTTGTTCATATAATTTTATCATATGGAGTATACTTGACTGATGTCTTCTGCCTTGCCGAACAGTAGTCCCTTTCTCCCTCCCTCCTGATAGTGTCGTTGTCACATTATCACCAGTAGAGCAGTGATTGTCTGTGCAGTGTGTGCCATTGATTTGAACTGCTTTCAAAGTACATCATGCTACCATGTTGGTTTTTGTATTTTTTTCACTGCTTATTTTATTATTCAGCCCAAGAGGTATTTAACATACGAGCTATGAACAATTTTTGCAATGAGTGTGTTATAAACTGGATAATTTTTATGTAGGTAAGCCTTTGCATTCAAGCGTGTCTATAAAACAGATTATCCCTCAAGGTGGTTTTAATCAGAATTGTTCTGCCAATGTATAGCACAGATGTCAAAAGTCAATTCATTTATTGGAATTAAGATGGTTGCTAGATGTCCTAAAGTTATATGTTTAGTATCTCTGTAAGGTGACAAGGACATCGGAAACAGTCACACAGTTTACTCATATTTTACCCTGATCTTTTTGGGGTGCGACTCATTTGCAAATCACACCTTTTAATCAGTAAAATATATTTTAATACAATGCTGCATGGACTTCTTACATGTAAAATTATGTAAACTACAATGATTTAAAACTGAAATTTGCCCAAGAGATATCATCACTGCTGTTGATACTACACTCTTAACTTATTTGTGAAACAAACATACAACTTAATGACCTACTGCCTGAAAAAAGGTTCAAAAACAGTATGCTTCGTTTCTAAGTGTTTACTGTTCTATATATGAGTTTCTGTCTACACTAGAACATAGGCCATAATGTGTAGGTTTCGTATGATGAAGATTGCAATTGCATTGTTTAGAGCAATGACTCATATGTTTTGCCTTACTGTGGATGACCATCTAGTGTGAGTTTGATGTAGCCAGGAGGAAAGGACAAAAACACATGTCAATGTTTTGAAGTGACAGACTAGCATTACTTGTGGCACAATGGTGTTAGGAGTGAAGGCGATGATGTAGGTCATGCACTGCATGTGTATGTATTTCTCTTTGTATTAGTGTGTGTATAGTGTATGTATGAATTGCCTGCATCTTTATGAGAAATTCTGGTGGCCTGTAAGTCTCCTTAATTTCTAGTCTAATAAATGGTGTCAGCTGTGACCTGGTACCAGCTTCAAGATATCAAAGGTCAATTTAATGGCTAAGGGCCAACTTGTCCCAATGTGATACACAATAGCTTATTTGTTTCCTAGTGAGTTGAATTAATGCATGTATCCAGACAAGAAGAGGTTCTACATATTGATGACATTGAACCAGCTATATGCTGGCTGGTACTGCTAATTTTTGTTTTGAATTACCTACATTGGTTTCGTTGCAGTAAATTTTCATGATCTTTCAAATTGTATGGTTTCTTTTCTAGCCCTTCTTCAGAGTTCTTTTTCTGTCAAAGAGAATGCTAATATATTTGAGAGTTTAAATGAGCCTTTTTTTTTTAATCAGGATTATGTTCTACGTGTAACTGATTTTTTAATTATAATTTTTTTAAATTTGAAATCTTTGTTTATTTTTTACAAATGTTGATGTCTAGCTGATTTTTTTTTTAATTTCCATAGATAATCTGCCAATTAGTATGTTTGTTGCAACATCAATGGAAATATCATGCCTCTCGTTTCTTAATCTGTGTTTATTATTAATAAAAAAATCTCTTATACCTTTAATAATTTTGCTATAATTATTTGACTAATTTCAGAACAGTTTTAAAAATTTTAGTTTTTGTGTTAATATATTTTAACTTTGAAGCTGGTAAACATTAAATAATTCTTTTTTTTTTCCTTGTGGTTTTTTAATCATTGTTTCTAAAAAGCATATTATGTAACTGATATATTAAAATAAATTATCGCAAGAGGAATGTATTGCTAGTTAAGTGCTTACCGTATTTGCCGGCATATAAGACGACAATTTTTACATATTTTTGGCCCTCAAAAATTGCTACTCGTCAAATATGATGGTGCAAAAATTTTTGGTAGCCAAAAATCGTTTGAAAGCTAAGCTGTAAGCTGTGGAATTGTATGATGTTTCAAGGAGTTGCATTTTTCGTCACAAATGAAAACGAGTGCCTCGTTTATTTTAATAAAATTTACGGTACGAAATTTTGATGAGCGTCATTCATAATAAAGGACACTTCCTCGCAGCAAAGCGGTGATCGATGCGAGCGCGTACCGAGATAGTTTGTCCCGCCAGCCTACAACTCTTGGGCGGAGAAAACGAGGATTTAGGTCTGCATGCTTTCATCCTTTGTCTCGCAAGCACTAGACTCTTGGGCGGAAAAAACGAGGATCTAGGTACCGTACCACACATTCACGTGTCTACCGTCTAGTGCTAGGCTGGCAGACAACAGCGCATAGAAATGCAATGACCGTGCAAGCAGCTGTTGTAGCCCGGCGTTGCCATGTTGCGCGTGGTGTGCCTCAGTCTGGCGTTGCCAAGTCGCGCACAACTGCCGGCAACTGATGATGCCGGCATGGGTCACCGGCTGCCGCAGTGCATTTCCTTGGCTCTTGGGTGCCTGGAGGGCAGTAGTAGCTAATGTTATTCATTTATGTGTCTACTATGATGTTTATATGATGCTAATAAATGCATTGAAAATATTTAAACTAAATTTTTAATGTTTCTGGCAAAGGAAAGAAAGTATTTTTCTGTCGGGAATTTCAAAATTAGTAATTTACTTTTTTTCAAGATGTTGTACCTTCAAAACCATGACTCGTCTTATATGCATGCGGGAGGTCGTCCTATATGCCGACAAATACGGTATGTGCCAGATCTCACTGTAGCATCACTGCACAGGTGCGAGCTAGACACACCCTTTTTTAAAAGGCTGTGTATCATGTTTATCTTCAGCACAGAGATGTTATTTTGTGAAGGATACTAAATCTAGAAACAAACCTGCCTATGGAAAATAGTAAATGATGTAGTGTTCAATATTCTGTACAAGTGCAGGAACAAGCAGCCCAGGGAACTACTATTGGTCCTGAAGAAAAAGGTTTGGTTTGCTGGCACTCCGAGCACCTGACAATCATCATGTCAATAATAGGCCTATGGTAGGTCCGGGTTTAGTTTGCTTTTAACATTGTAAAAGTCTGTTACAGATACCTTGCAGTTTTTCCAATATAAAAATATTTTATCTTTCTGTGGCACCTGACTGCTATCAAAACAATTAATTAAAACAGGTGAAAATGGTATGGCTACATGGTAGAGCTTTGAGTTATTTTTTCTGTGAGTAAATTGCTATTGTCAAAGCCCTTTCTGACCTGTTTGTACAATTTTTTTGCTATTATAATGGTAAATAAAAGTCAGATGGTCTCGCAGTGCCCCAACAGAGTTTATTACCAATAAGGTTGGTGGAAGCCGAGGAGCTTCCTGTGATGTGAGGCTAGCTGGCTGGGAAGTATGCTCAGCTGATAATCATTATGATGCCGTAGAAGTATGTGCTTTCAGGCAATTACCGAAGGTGGTACTAACACATGGAACTTTGGGTGTCAGTCTAAGTAAATCACTCAGCTGGGAGGGTGATCTGAATGTGATGCCGCCAGATAAAAAATCGTACAGTGAGTGACGGCAGTACAGAAAGTAAGATTGGACAGCTGCGGAGGAGTTGGAGTGTGTGTGGACAGTGCAGTTTCATGTGTGGAGAATGAAGTTGCATGCTTAGGACTGATGAGTATGTTAGACTTGCCGAAAAGACTATTGATGTAATAAATGTGAAAGTTCTAGAACGAGACATTTTAGGTGTTGACTGTCTGATATATTTGGAGGACTCCTTTCTGGAAGAAAGACTGACATTAACTGTTTATGTAGTGTAGGAATACTAGGCATTAAAGATATTAAGAGTAAATATTAATCAATAGAATAGTAAGTTGTTGACTAACAAGTATTATATGCTGTACATTATTTTAAGATTTGTAACAAATTAGGAAATCCAATTATTTAGTTGAATTTATCAAGTTCTATGCCCTATTCAAACCTAGCTGTGCCTAGAAAATTAAAATAGTAGCATTATAATTGTTATATAAACGTATGGTTGTTTGCGAGTACTGTTGGTTCATATATCAAAAGTGTAGAACTTTTTAAGTTACTCTTATCTTTGTAATTTTAATAACTTTAGTTTCTGATCTGCCAGAATAGCTGTGGTTAAAATATTCAGTTGTTAAATTTTGGTACAATATGTATTTTACTTTAATGAAATTCCTTGTCATTACTTACAGCCAGAAAAAGTCAGTAGTCAGTAGCCGATAATCTCACCAAGTACCTACTGACGCAGGTGATGCCTGTGCAGTGAGGTCAGGCCAGTAAGAACGTGTTTCATGTAAACTTAATGATTACCCCACCCGTAAGTGTCTGCTTTTATTGAAAATAATAATCTCAACGCTAATTTATATGCACTACACGTGTGTTTATTGTCATCCATATACAAGAACAATAGGCTCCTTTGAATTTTAACTATGTATTACATATGCATGTTGCATACTAATTATTCATTCACATAATTGTCTTTCTAATGAAATTACTGTTTTTAGAAGTACAGTAAGTCCTCAGTTTGCTTTGGAATTATGTTCAAAGATTCGTGACTTAAATATAAACAATGTAAATTGTATCAGACAAACCGCCCTCGGCGTATAGCCAAACAAACAAGTTGGTTGGCCGGCAGCACGTACAGACAAATGTGCCTCTGTGTGAGTTTATCACAGACGAACAGTGAATTGACAACTTGGGAAACATGTCCAACAAGTCCGTTCCTAATGCTGAGTAAATGTTTTTATCAGACTGAGGTTAAGTTTATTTGTCACTTTTCCAGAAAAATATTTGACTATGGTAGATAGGCTGTTATTTAATGACAAGATAGTTTAACGTTGGATCATCAACAGATTTTTGTACATTAAAATAGCCCTCCATTAAAGGATATGTTATGTTCATTAAATACAATTAAAGACTGCTAGTAACATTTACAAAACAACATACAAATTGACAAAAATATACTAGCGCTATGTTTGAAGTTCTCCACGTAAACACACACATGTGCAAGCATGCACACACATATACACACACAAAACAAAAAAACAATTGATAACAGGGACTAACATCGTGGTTGTGTGCGGTTCAAAAAATTTAAGTTACCTGTCAATAGACTTTTAAATGAAAGCGTGTAGCAGGCATAAGCACTTCAACAAAGCAGACTGTCTTAAATATAGAGAACAATTTCATGAATTTCAATGCTGTAGTAAATACAGAGAATAGCTAGCTAACACTGTGCGTCATTATCCAGTGCCCCAGAGCTATGCCTGGTAGACGTCGAGGCTAAATGTCCCGCTGTATGAGGCCTCTGGCAACTGGTACTTCTGATGTGCGCCTAGGCGAGCTGTAACGCGTTGCATGCCTGAGCAAGTAGTTTAAGTATTGAGCGTTTTCCCACTTCTTGTAGGAGATGCCCGAGGTTCGTTATCTTTCCTTAATTTAAATTGTAAAAAACTATAAATGGAATACAAACTCACATCTAGTAGGTAATGGTACTCTAAAGGGGACCTTATTTCATGATATTTTTACAGTTGACTAAAAAGTTGTGTTTGTTAGATATTTGCAGAACTTTGTGTGTACATATCAGTCGAAGAATGGTTGATATTTCAATTATTCTAATGTTGTAACACAGCTCAATGTCACTTTAAGAAACTATTTCATGCTCTGATTAAAAACGGCACTGACAATTTGCAAGCTAGTAAAAATTGTTTTTCTTACAGCCACAGTAATCTACTATATGTTGCAATTTGGCAATGGGTAAAATATTCCTATTTTATGGCCTAATATTTACGTGAATTATTGGTGATGTACCTATGTTCAATGTTATCTCAATATACTTGTCATCTCATTATACCCTTTACATCTGCCAATTTAGTAAGTTTGCTGCTGCACTCTGGAGATGTCAAAAACACGAATACCACGATAAAGTTTAACAGCAGCATGTTTAAAATTAACTCAACCCAATCTTATCACAGTGACCAAAGGCGAAGAAGAAGAAAATGTGGTCACGCTAGTGGGTGATGGGCATGTGGGGAAAACAGGCGGCGTCTGTCGTACCGTATACTAAGGTAGGGCAACACACGTGTATCTTGCACTACATAGCACAGTAACATGTAAAACTGCTGTATAGGCTTTGATTTATGTGTGGTGGTTTTGTTATAGTTAAACCAATAAGGTGCAATGAGAACATTGTAAATGACGTTATTCTGAATATGGGACTATTTAAATTTAAACATGGGTGTCCAAACATTAGCAATGTTAATCCAAACATCATCAATGAAAGGCTTGATAGTTATTAAAGGTATATTTTTTTAATTAGTATATTGCTCTGTTTTTATACCTATACTGTGCAATTCCAGAATCAAATTTAGTTTATAGTTATACTCTTACGAAGCACAGTGATGTCATGTGTATATTTTATTGTATGTTACTAATTTAGTGCTGCAAGTTCTTTGGTTGTGTTCTTTACTTTATTAATTTAAAATGACATTACTGTACTAGCTTATTTATTTTTAGCTTTGCTGCAGAATTATTTCTAGCAATGGAATAAAAATATAGAAATGTTAATAATTAAAATACAATTAACTTAAATATTTCAACAGGTGAATGATATAATCTTTAAAATATTCATATGTTTTGTGTAAACGTTGTAATTTGAGAATTGTGCAAAAGACTATATAGAAATTTATTCAGTTTTATTAGACAAGCTAGTGAAATTAATTTAATAGCAAGTAATAAGATATTTGTTTTGATTTTATCTTGATTTAAAAGTTTACGTGAGCATGGAAATTGTCACGAGGTAATTTATGTTATATTTTGCTTTGCTATTTTTACAAAATATAATAAATTAGGTCAATAATGACTGCTGCTTAGGGTTCACAGATAATTTGAAAACAGGGTTAGAACAATGTGGATATAAAGTTTTTCATTTTATGTATGTATATATATACATACATACATTTTATGTATGTATATATACACTAGATCCTTGATTTTATGAATACGGTGAACCCTCGATAACTCGGACTAAAAGGGGGGAGAAGCTGTTCGAGTTACGATTTGTCCGTGTTATCGAGGGATGTCCGGAGAGGTGGGGTAATCACTCATTAATCACAAGAAATGCGAAGAAATTAGTACGCTATTATTTATACAAACAAAAGAGGCTGCAATAAATATTGTTTTGTACGTAACTATCGTAACAAGTTACGGAAGGGCCGTCATGCAGGGGGAAAAATTAACGTAATGTGGAGGACTATAAAAGAATGTCAAACAATGTAGGCAGTCAGATCTTTATTTATTTTTTTATGCTGTACTTCTTGCTGATCCTTTTTATCTCTGTGCTAGAGGCTGGCACCAGGCTCCCTTCTATCACATAAAAGTTTTCATCTGGCTGGCGACAGCCAATGTGTACGTGTGAGAGAGATAAGAAATAATCGTTGGAGATAAGCTAGGGAGGTTGCGAGCGGAAGTAGTCAAGGTCAACCGGTACAGTCTCGTGCAATACAAACGCCGCACGTGACCACACATATCTCACACAAGATGTTTACATTGAAAAATACCTTACGTCCGTATGTTACAGCGTTGGGGCAGTACCCAACTGCTAGCCTGATAGTTACTTTACCCTCCTTCAAAGTTACAAAGGTATAAAAATAATTTTCCTTGTTTATATGAATAAAAACGGTACTGTAATTAACAATCCTCCTGGGTCACTGTACATTATGTGAACATATTTTAACATTACTAATTTTAAAATTTTATTTTATGTATGTAAATTGCATCATATAACACATAATTTACAACTGTATTCTTACACAAATTGTCACATTATAAAGCAATAAAATTTTAATCATGTTCTACAGAGTTACCATACTTACTCGCGTAATCGCCACATATTTTTGACCAAATTTTAGGCCCAAAAAATGAGGTGCGGCCATTATAAGGGGTTTTCAAAAAATTACCTTCTAAATTTTTTTTTGGTGTAGAATATAACAAATGTACATTTTTTCTATATTTACTCGTTTATGACGTGAACATTTCTTCTAAAATAAAGAAAAAGATTTTGTCAGTTTATAGTAAAATGGAAAAATTAAGACTACAAAATCTTGTTAATCCATTCACGTGCGTCACTCAATGAAAAGCGTTTAAAATTATACCGCATAAGACGTTTGGTTACATTTTATGGTCCATTACATGTACACTATTATTTCCCGTGAAGTAGTTTATAAACAAATCCGATTCACGCTTAAAACATTACAACTCTCCAGACGCCGCGGCGTTACGTTATCAACAGAGCATCATCAACAAGCGAGTGTGACTCATCGTGTCCGGCTTGGGCATGGATGTTGTTTTGTTCTTTCACCACCCACATCAGCTCTTGAAAATATTGTTGTTAAAGGGGCGTAAAACCTTCTCACCAATTTTTCTAAATCGCAATGCAAAGCAATGATTTTTAATTTTTCTTTTTAATGTCCGGGACAATTTGTTTTGCAACCGTGAATTCATTGTACATACCAGAACAAAATAATTTTCCGTTTATGTGTCATTATAACCTGTAGTTACTGTCATTTCACAAGCACCACATTGAAATGTTTATTTACGACACTCGTGCGTGCCTGGCTCGCTGGGCGAAGAGGGAGGAAAAATAAAGAAGTGAGAGGTCGGCCTGCTGCGTTGCATCTTTACTCACGCGTCGCGCGCCTCGCTAGCCACATTTTACCACACGGAACTTGCCAGATATTTACTGTGGGATTATTAAAGGCTAAGTAGCGATGGACGACTTCGTTATAAAGTTTAATACTGTTCTAAAATATAATGTGATGAATTTAAATCCAGCAGAAATGATTTTTTATGTCTTTTAAGCAAAAAATAATTAGTTAAAAATTATTAAATTTTTTTAAAAATCCTGTCCGAGTTATCCGAAGTCCGGGACATCGAGGTCCGAGTTATCGAGGGTTCACTGTACTGACGTTTCAATTTATGACATTCGTAAAATCGCTACCTTCATAAAATCGATTGAGGCCAATTTCGCCCCCAACCCCTTTACCAAATTTTAAAATTGCATTTTTTCCACAAAGTATATCCAATGGGATCTCGATTTTCGTAGTGTTTTGAGAGAAAGTAAGACAAGTTGTCGTTAAAATAAAAATTTATATCACAAGACTGACATCTTCCGATTAAAAGGGTATCCCTGAACAGTAAATATGACTCACCCATGTTCTGGAGAAAAAAAAAAGAGAAAAAAAAAAAACAGAGCACAGAGTGTCATCTCGCAAATACATAGTCTGACATCTATATTCCTTTCACACGAAAAATGGCAAATAATAACTTAAATTTAACGCTGTATGAATAGACAGATGTCTTCTGATTAAACTCACACTTACGAACGATCGATACCATGAATCCATGTCACAAAAACATTAAACACCAAGCACGGATGACTGCTCGAGCTCGTGTAGTCTTGGATGTCCGTAGCATTGCGTGGAAAAATAAACCTAAAAAGGTTTACAAGACTCTTGTCAAAATAAACTAAAATTAGTGTCGTACACAACATTTTTTAGGAGGCCAAAACACAAAAATAATGAAAAAAAAAAAAATCAGTGAAGTTTGACGACAAGCCTTTGTACTGGACTATGTTCGGTACTTGTGCCCTTTTAACGATGGCACACGGCGGCAAGAGTCGAGTTAATGAAAACACGCAGCCGACGAGTCTAAACTTATTCATTTATGCCGTTCTTACCCGTTGCCCAGTCGTGTTTACTTTCAAACGCTCGCCTGGCTGATGTGTTGTCCTGATAATGCGTCCCACCCTCTTTCTTTGTCTTGCTTTCACTTAGCACACATGCATACACACACTTCCACACACACTCTCTCTCTCCCTCTCTCTCCCTCTCTCTCCCTCTCTCTCCCTCTCTCTCCCTCTCTCTCCCTCCCCCTCCCATCCCCGTGCAATACTCTCACGCAGGCAAAGGTTTACTTACACCTGCGTCACGGAGAAATTTCATCGGATGATCTGACAACAGCGTCAGTGCCAGAAATCCTACAGCCTGGAGGAGATTGCAACACAAGAAGTTTCTCACTTCACCAGGAAAATGTAATAAACTACTAAAAACTGCCAAAACTCAAAAAATTACATACAAGAAATGTGATTTGTCATTTTCAGTGGTTAGGTGTGGGTAGAGGTGGGAATACGAAAAATCCTGTGGTGCACATGGTAATAGAGATTATCTTTACCGTCATTATATACGTGTGAAAGTAAGCTGATTATGGCTAGGGGAAGGGGAGGGTTTTGGGTTGGATGTCTTCAAGATATTTTTCCGCCAAGGGGGTGAGGATATAGGTTGACATTTCCCGGGAAATGCGTTAAAAGTTGTTTCCCACGCGAAGGTATGTAGGGGAGGGGTGTGATCTGCTGGCCGTGAGACAAGCAGGTAACTCTAGCTGTCACAGCCTTGTTATCTACAAAGAGTAAGATTTCACTTTATTATTAAGAACTGAGGGTAGACACTGTTTAATGTACATAGTAGTGCTCACCGGCCGAACGTTGCTCTCAGATGTGCGCCGTCACGTTATTTTCAACAGCTTTAACTTTTTTCTTTATTTTTTAGATTTTTTTATGGTTCCCGAGAGGATATTACTAAATCCACTATCTTCATAAAATCCAGGGTTCGTAAAATTGTGGGTCTAGTGTATGTATATACAGGGAGTAAGGAAATTAATAGCCCAAACTCCGGGAGTGATTCCTCATGAAAATGAAGTAGACATTATGTAGGACACTTTCAACAAAAGTTATTATTAAGGGCGGAATAAGTCCTTGAAAATAGAGTTTGAAAATCGTATTTTGGCAAAATATAAACAATGGTTAGGAGTTAAATTACGATTCTTTGGGTGGTGTTAAGTATTATTGAGATCTTAAACATTTAATAATTTCAGCCTTCTAACTTTCCAATTTCATGAAAATAATAGTGGTTGCCTCCCTTACATCGCATATAATTACGTTGGCGTTATGTTTTGTGAACATTACATGTTGGCTTTTCGGGCAGTACACCGTGAGGAACAAAAAAGGTCCTCTTGTCGCAAATGCTTAGAAAGCACCGTTTACCGGAAAAACGGACACAACGGTTCTGTGCCTGATGTAGACAAAATGTGCTACATCCGCTAAGAAATGTATTTGTACCATGCTCTCAGGAAAATGCAACCCGTGATGCAGTTGTTGAAACTTGTCGCAAAACTCAGTTACATAAGCTTAAAAACAAAAAACATGCCTATGCACGACTTTGATAATGTGGCATCAAATTTGGTTTAGCAAAATTTACAAATTGTTTTTATTTTGACGACATAAATCTACGAAATTCATAAACAAGAGAACATCCTTTAGTACATTCTGAAAGGATATCAGTATGCCATGTATGTATTTCGATAATAAATTAATAAATAAAGAAATATCGTGTGGAGGATACACTCTAGGGCGGGGATAGCTCGGAACTGGATGATGACATTCTGATTTTGGGCCTGTAGGCTGCAGTTAGATACACACAAACTAAAGCAACATATGTTCAGGTCGTGAAATTGTGTTAAATAAATTAGTGTATCTGGAGCTCCGAAGAGTATAAATGTGTACAGTAGTTCCTTTGTGCAGCAATGAAATGTAATTTACTCCTAATAAAATCTTAACTACAGCGCAGTCTAAAAATCAAGGCAGACTGCATAATTTAAACTACAAGAACGAATTCGACAGTCTGTTATTTTGACAACCATACAGTTTATGTATGTAATGATTATTTCTATGTACTGTGTACAACATGACATAGTTAGCATAAAATTAAGTTCTTTTAAGTTGAAATTTGCAGTTAAATAGCCTGAAATTAGCGACAAAATCTCGGCAGTTGTAGTGTTTTTGGCTGTTCCACTGGCTGTGACAACATCATTATCCAATAGGCAAGTTCAAGGCACCCATGATTGGCAGATAATTCAAGGAGTGGATGGGATCTTGCAAAACTAACCCGAAGATGGCAGTAAAGCAGGCAGCGGCTGTCATGGCCATTCACGAGATACTTAACAATTATTGGGACAAATAATTTCCTTTTAATAAAAAAATTTATCTTAACTATATTATTTTCCCAACTTGCGCAACCAGCATTATGTTAAGATGAGATCAGGTAATCCAAGCATGTACCAATGGTATCAGCAATAAATGCCTAGCAACACTGGAAGTAACTACAGTCGGGAAGAAAGCGAGAGGGGACGGGGAAAATTTATTCTGAAAACAGCAGAGACTTTTGTTTAGGCAAACATAAAACTAGAAAAGTTCGACAATGATAAATTGCATAACTGGCTCAAATAAAATATGAAAGGAGGTGGAGATATTCCTTCCGTGAGCTTCCTTCAGAAAACATATATCCCCAAGTTAGGAAAAACAGTTGAAGAGAATATCAAGAAAGAGTTTAAAGGTAGTGATATACGTTCCTTTGTGACAAAACAACAGACAAAGTTGGAAGATGTCTCTTCAATATCCTGTTCAAGAAATTAGAACCAGCCAGTAATCAGAACACAAAACTAGTTGCTACCATTGTACTGGATGAAGAAAACATCTGTAACCTGCTCTAAAGCAATTTTTGATACTCTTACAAAGTATGGAATAGAATTAGATTCAGTTAAGACTATAGTCACTCATTCTGCTCCATACATTACTAATTTTTGTAATAATATATCTGGTCTATTGGAAAATGCTGTTCATGTCCAGTGTTGGGCCCACAAAATGCAGTTGGTGGACAATACATGGCAGAGTACCTTAAGGGTGCATCCTACTGCAATTTTCATCACCAGTTTTTAAATTTTTTATTTGTACCAGATATTTTTTTTTCTTACTTTAGACACAAAATGTGACTAAATTTGGCTCTTATGAAATTTTTTTATCTTTTATAGTTTTCGCGTAATGGCTTGCTAAAGTCATCTTTTGCATATTTCCGTTTTATAATGACTATACTAAAACCAACTGATATACCAAACTCAAAAAAATCACTGTGGATAAAGACATTGCAGCCTACAATGACATGGTCATAGAATTAAAGAATAATATCATTTGAATTTTAAAAAAATGCTGGAACTAAAAAAAAAAATACTATTTTTTTTTAAATACAAATATTTTTTATTCTTTAATTTTATGAGCATGTCATTGTAGCCTGCAATGTCTTTATCCTCTGTGATTTTTTTGAGTTTGGTATATCAGTTGGTTTTAGTGTAGTCGTTAAAACGAAAACATGCAAAATATGACTTTAACAAGCCATTACGCGAAAACTATGAGAGATAAAAAAATTCCATAAGAGATAAATTTAGTCACATTTTGTGTCTAAAATAAGAAAAAATATCTGGTACTAATACAAAAAAAAATAATGATGATGAAAATTGCAGTAGACCGCACCCTTAACACTGCTCAACAAATCAATGCAAAAAATCAGACCTTGTCAATAGTGGTATAAATTGGTTGAAAAACAGAAGTTCTGCAGAGTTTTTGCATATGAAGAATGAAGCAGCGTCTGTTGAAGAGTACTGCAAACCGATAGCAGAGTTGATTACTTGAAGGCTCTTAAACCACGATCAGGTAGGCCACCACCTGTATTGACTGGCAGGAACCATCAAGTATTGAAGACAGTGGTACGGGAACATCGCATCACTGTTTGATATTACTTAGGCAATACGAGAACTGGTGTTGAAAACTCAAACACTTTTCTGTTAACACAAATTTTGCTCATGAACTCAAAGGGTCAAGTTAATATTGTGTGCAGAGCGCTGTTTCTGTAACATGGATTACAGGAGATGCATAATTTAGAGTGATGAATAAGGCTATATTATCTGGTAGGAAGAAAGAAAGGTTTGAGTGTGAAGAACCTCAGGTACCCAGGTAAACTCTACTGGTTGGCTTTTAAATTACCTAGGATTTAATTCAGCAGAAGTGGGGTTACTGTAGTTTTTTTATGTAAGGTGTTGGTTCTCTTATAATATTTTGAGATGTTTTTAAGGTCATTTTGGCCAGCTTCTGGTTTTTTATGATAAGACCCTCTGGAAGGTGATAACTTCTTGTTTGACATAATAGTTTTTTCTGCCTTAAAACATAGATTGTCTGCGAGTGGTTTATGAGCAGTGGGTTTAAAAAATAAATATCAGCTAGCTCAGAATTCCAGAACTACTCATGGATAATCTGTAATGACAGTACCACAGTGGCAAACATTTGCTGTTACTACATTTGCTCCAGAGCTGCAGGTAGAATGGTCTGGGAGATGTTCCAACACCATTTTGACAGTAGTCCCTCATTGTTAGGGCTGTAATAAAAGTCTAGCAAATTAGTTTGGTCACTGGATACTTTTATTGGGTAGTGTTTATGAATAATGATTGGAAGAAAATACTTTTACACTTTTACCTTGGTACTGCCTGGTTTATATTAAAATGTAATACTGCATTTATATAAAGTGTAACTTAATTTTTTCATTTATTCTTATAATCAGAAACAACACACAAAGCTTCAGTTTGTGCATCATTGTCATTTAATATTTACGTCTAAAATTTACGCTACCAAATACTTACATTGTAATTGTAATGCAGTACTATTAATAGCTATAGTAGAAAAAACTGTTATGCCATATTCAACAAAATATGTAGCTTTTAAATATACAGTGAAACTTCCCAATACCGGACACCTCTGGTGCATAAAAAAATGTCCGGTATTGAGAAGTGTCCGCTATTAAGAATTACAGTAGTATATAAAAAATATAGTACATATATAAAAAATGTAAATACAAAAATGGTACACCGACATAATTTTCTTAACTCTATACTGCGTTAAACTCTCGCTACTCCAAGGCCGAATTTTTGTGGTATTTTCGGAGAAATTTTAAAACCTTTTGACGATGTACGGCAATAAATCTTACCACGCGCCGATACAGCTGGCTGGCCGACGTGACTCATCCACACACACTGGCGCGCGCGAGCATGAGACTGTGTGCCTTGTCTA
>PNEQ01003544.1:0-11256 GCA_003012365.1 Medauroidea extradentata | reverse complement strand
TTTTCGCGCCCCTTTTTTGCGCATTTTGTCCGTTATTCACTACTTATTATGTGTCCGCGTCCGTTAATAAGAATGTCCGTTATTTGGAGAGTATTTCTCCATAAGGCTCCATGTTAATCTGCCGGTGATTGGAAAAATGTCCGCTATTCGGAAGTGTCCGCTATTCGGAAGTGTCCGCTAAGGGAAGTTTCACTGTACATAAATATTTATCTTTTCTCCGTGTAGTCCAACCTTGGCATAAGTAAAATTTTCATTAATACTCTCAAAGACATATGTACATTATACAGTCTCTACAAATGATTTTATGACTAAGCTGTATGAGGAAATATTGCCAATAATTAAGACAAAATTCAAAACATGTGAGGAATCCATTTTCGTATAAATATTTACCATAAACTTAGGTTACTTTGACCTTATGCTGTAACTATTTTCACTCGACATTTTGGTATTTATATGTAGTTTAGTGAAGAAAGTTTCAAATGTTAATGTATGGATCAAAGGAATTTTTTATACGCTCTGCTCCAATTCTCTATTAATTTGGGGACTGCAGGGGTGGAATGGTCAGAGCATACGCCTCCCACCGAAACGATCTGAATTTGATTCCCGGCGGGGTAGGTCCCCGAATTTTTGCATGTACGAATTGTACCTGATGATGCAGTTGGTGGGCGGGTTTTCATGGGAATCTGCCCTTTTCCCCTGCCACTTCATTCCGGTACTGCTCCATGCTCACCTCATGTCACACCCCACCAGTGCTGATGACCTCTATGTTGCGCTGACCAAAATCTATCACTCACTTACTCTATTTATTTACCAAACAATTTATTGGTTAAAGTAACGCCAAATATGGTCAAAGTAAGTCTTTTTTACAGTATATAAAAATTAGTTTCTGTTCCTCATTTCTTTATCATTACTTAACATTTTCAGAAATATACTTAAACATTCTTAATTTTAGGATCATCTCAATATTTTTACCTTAAAAAAAGTCTTCATTGTTCCAGTGTGATGTGATATTTACAATTAAAAAAATATGTATAATGTTTACCACCTACAAAATAACAATGATTTTATGTATGCCTGTATGTCGAACAGTAAGTAAAATAAGGAAAATATTTTTGTAACTTACAAATTTAAAATTTGTTAATATTTTGTTGTGAGTGAAGTATTGCTTATCCAGTTTGCATTTTGCTTTCAGGTGTATAATTCAAATGTCACTAGGAAATAGAACTTTGCCACAGAGTATTAAAAATGTGTTATATTTGTACCGTCATATCTAATTTCTTGAAAGTAAATACTTCAAATCCTGTTAACCATAACAGCCTTTTTTTACTACTTTATCTGAAAACTAACTTACAAGCTATATTTGAGATTATATTTGATAACTTTGTGAAATTTGTTTGAGATTTTCAATTAATGAAATAATACTGTCACTGCTTTCAAGGTGAAGGAACCGACTACACATCAATATTATTACGTGGTTGCTTTATTAACTGCTACAGTAAAATACAAATTCCGTGTTACATGTAGAAGTCTGCATTTCCTTTTGAAACTGTTGCATTAAAATAATATATATTTATAGAGCATACATTTAAATAGCATTTGTTATCATTGTCTAAAATTAACATTTAGTGAGTATGGAAATGCTTATTAAATTTATTATGACTTTAGGGCTTTGTAATAAATTCAATAATGTTCAGAAATTTATTTTGTTTGAACACTGAAAATTTTTTCTTCACTTCTTCCTCATAGTATGCCTGGACAGGGTTTTACTCTGATTGATCAGTTTGAACTAATTGATCTTCAAGACTAAATTTTGAGTGCATATTGGTTATCACTATAGTAAGGGAACCTAGTAAGTTAGTAAAATGTTAATAAGAGATTTGTCAAGATTGTTTTATCGTACTTTATTTTGTAATACTCAACCTTTTTTTTAGGTGTATATGCAGTTCATCGAAAACAGCTTAGCTGTGTATGACAAGTACAGAGCAATGATAAATGATGTATTTGATCATGACCAGAGCTTGCTTGGCTCCCTTGATAAAGCATGTTCTTTCGTTATTAACCATAGGCAGGTGCCAAAGCAGCCTTGTAGATCTCCAGAAATGGTAAGTTCATGTTCATAATTTTATTGCACACATATATTAACAAACTGTAGAAAATAGAATAAATTGTACAACCATTTGTTGATGTTGTAATTGAACATGTGTAAACTGTACTTTTAAGATTAATTGTTTTTAACATGTGTCTGCAACAGTAAGTATTTTTTTTATCTATTTCTCCTCTCCTCCCCCTCCCGCCACCCTCTCAAATGAGGGCTAGCATTAAATAATGTGCGATAAATAGTGCACCGGTTTTTTCTGTGAAAATATTTACATGACTTTGTCAATTTTCATGAGGTGATTTTTGGTAACGTTTTTGCAATTTTTCCCGTCATTAAGTCAAAACATACTTTTGTAAGGTAGTGAATTACATGGGGAAACAAATCAACATTAGTCAGCAACATATTATTTTTATTATTTGTTGAAGTCATAAATCAAGACACTTTGTGGACAACAAAGTTTAATAGTGACTGCAGAATTTTTCATTCAACCTAACACTTTTAGAGTTAAATTTGTTATATGTTACGTAATGATTTACGTGGTAAATAATTTGACTGTAAAAGAAATTTGCAATAGAACGGAAAATTTTAATAATATTTATCTTGGAAGTCTGAATATATTGATTATATATTCCTTAACTTGTCCCCCAACTTGCTTAATTTTCCCTTAACTTATTGGTTGCACCTATTATCTTAATGTCAAGCTGTCAAACATTTATTAGGAATGTGAAGTACACAGGTAATTCTTAAATGCTAAGAGTTATTGTTCATGTCATGTTATGGCATAAAAATTTTACAGGTAATGTTGCTAACAGTCACTTTACGTTAACAGAACATTATTTCATTTGCAAAACATTGCTTCAGTTGATGTGTTGTAACAAGATAGAAATTGGGTATGAAATTATTAAATTTTATTGAGTAGTAAGACTAATAACTTTAAATTTAGTTTATCATTATATGTGTATTCTTAAAATTGAGTTTCAAGGTAGCATAAAATTGTTTTATTATGCATATCATCAGGTTTTTTAATTTTGTAAACAGTTACTGCAAAGTATCAACATTAGCACACGTACAAAATGACTTCACGAGTTGCATCTGTAATCATTGACATTTTGTCCATGTTTATACAAGTGTTTGTTGATGTAATATTTATCTTTCAGTTAATTTTTTTACATTTATTTTTTATTTAATCTTAGTAACATGTACAGTGTATCATTACTGCAATTACTCATTGCGGGTTGGCCTTGGTAATTTCAGACGCTATCATTATTGAACCAAGTGACATACTGTTACAGAGGTAATTGTTTTCATGTGAGCTAAAATATTACACTGTTGCTTCAAAATAAAATGTAGTTGTAATTATTGAAGCTACATAAGAATAGCAGAAAATTAGTTTTGTCTCCCAAAGACAAAATTCACCCAGAACTTCCCCCCCTCAACTGAAATAAGTACAGTACTAACAACTGTATAGCTATATGGCCTAACACCCTAACATGTTTATAGAATTTTGGGACACAAAATGAAGGAAAATAAATAGAAAGCAGAGTCAAAAATTATTTTTTCTGTATTAGTCCAAATTTTAAGTGAAAAATACAACATACATTGCACGACAGCACGTCATAAAATTTCAGAGTTACACTTATTCTCAAGTATGAATTTCTGAAATTCATGAAGTACAGTATAGTAGCAATCTCAATCAATCATCCAAAACTTTCATAGTTACAAGGAAGACTGAAACATAAACAAATGTGAAATATAGTACAAAATAAAGAACTAATAGGCTGTCTTAAATTTCACCTGCAATTATCACAATTTACATAATATAGCCATCAAAACAGTCATACAGACCAATATACTAGCAAATTTCACAAGTCAGTGTTATAACATTAATCAATACTAACAAGTGTGATAACCAAAAAATACAAAATTCTTTAACTGTAACAGTTATTAATTTGCTTATCAAAAGTTAAGTATTTCTCATAGATTTCATTTAAATGAAAGCATTGTAAAAGGAAGCACAAGCGTAGGAAATTTAACCCAATCTCGAACTACCCAAAAGAGGCCCACAATGGTATAAATATTCAAATAATTCAACAGCAAATACATTGCGGTGCAATCCCTTAAAATGTAAACAATAGTATAAGTCAGCCCCCACGGCTCACTAAATCAACATGGAACCAATGCTGATTAATATTGTCAGGCAATATTTATGATTTTACAGCTCATAGCAAGAAGTCACATAATTCAAACAAACTTAAAAAATCAGCAGAACACATCTGCATTCACAGGATATTGGTTGAACACACCTACATGTACAAAACTTAACCATACAAGCAACTTACCAAACAGTGAAGATTCAAGTACAAACTTGTTGATCAGGGTAATTTGGGACTGTAAGACAGAAAATGCTAAGGACCCATTGGGTGTACAGGCACAAGTGCCGCGAGAAACAAAAAAGAAATCCCTACAAGAATTTAAAGCAGCAAAACAACAAAACTCCCGAACTTAACCAAAAGCATGTCATATAACATGTAAGTAGGACTTATCTAAGAGGTTGAACAGGTACATCGTCTTAATTAAAAATGATGAAAATCAAAACAAGATTACAATAGCTTAAAAACAGTTAAATTGTTGGACTGAAACCTTACTTTGGAGGGTGGAGCCGAAAACCATTTTTTAAAATTGTCAGCCTGAAAGACTTTTCATAAGGAAAATACTCATTTCCTTAGCCTGATTGACGTAGATAAGCACCTAACAGCTAACAAAACTAACATCTTCCAAACTAGATTGCAGACCTTACAATTTAACTCTGAAACTTCAAAGAAAACAGTGGATGAGCCCAATACAGCCCAGTGGCCACCATGACAGGATGAATTGTATTACCACTGAGCATGCGCAGTCCAAGGAGGTGGTAAGAAGATTGAAGTGTAGGAAAAACATAGAACAAGCAACTAGTATCTCTCATATTCTGCCACTGGGAGTGCTCAGTATTTAAAGTGCCCAACAGTGGTGCACTCTTCTTAGTTGTTCAGGACAGTTCGAGATGCACAGCATGGTGCAAATATTGTCACGTGGCTGGGCGTAGTAAATTTAATAAAGTTAAAATAATAGACAGAATTAAACAGATGTGTTGATAGTTATGTTACTCCTTGATTGTAGCTAAAGTGTTCAATGTTAATGATGACTGGGGGGGAAAGATGTGTGTAACTGAATACTAGCAATGCAAGCCTACGAGGTGGAAAGCAAATAAACATCCCAAGTAAATAAAACAAGCATTTGACTGAACCATAATCATAAGCAATAAAGATTAAATAAACTCTCTAATTATTAAAACAGCACTGGGGGGTATAAACACATACAGTACGTAGCTCCTTAAGAAAAATAAAAACAAACACTTTCAAAGACAGAGTTTCCACCTTGTAGCCTAGCTACGTAAAGTATTTTATGGTAGAGCACAACAAACTAACTGAGATAAAAATAATAATTTCCGCTTGGCAAACTATCTATTGCGAGGGGTACTGAAGATAGAACATAGACTAACGTCCCAATACGGTTCGTGTCTGCTATCTTGCATCGCGCATGTGCCTATCACCATAATCTTCTATTAATAAAGTAATTAAATCAAGATACATGTTCTGCAATAGGGGTTATCAATTAATGAGAAGGGGACTACAGATCTAATACTTGAAATGAAAGAATGAATTCAAAAGATTGGAGTTTATTACAAAAGATTCAAATAAAATGTTATACAAAAATAAATTACATTATTGTTATTATGATGTGATGGTATTACATTAAGAAATTATACTGCACAGTTAAGTGGTTTCTGGCATTACAAAACAATCTCGAGGTCATTACATTACTCTGAAACATTTAATAAACAGCGACTGTACAGGCCAACAACAAATACACGCGTCAACGTATCCACGACTATTACAATAAAAACCAAACACGGAAGTTAAAAGGGAAATAATAATTAATAATAAAATAATAACAAGAAAGAATACTTATCATTTTGATGTTCCTGTCCAGCGAAGTCTCATCCATCTCAGGGCTACGAAGTCTTCTTATCCCGTAACAAATAAACGACTGCCCGAAATTAAAAAATAATAGTAATAAAAAAACTAACAAACTAACTTAACTGAAACTCCTGCCATCTGGCAGCCCAAGCCCTTAGGCCATCGCCTCGCCCGTAGGGGCATCGCCATGTTTGCCTAAGTCCGAATCATAAAAGTCTTCCAAAAAGCTCACGCAAAAGTCTCACGCCAAAATCCTACAAAAGAAGTTCTCGAAAGAAGTCTTCCAAAACATGGCCGGCAGGTATTTGTAACTACCGGTTGTGCCGTCAAGTACCTTCCATGATTTAACTTCCTGAAATGGTCCGCAGCGACCATTCCAGATTGGCGCAACATCTACCCTATCTGTCCCACAGGGCATTCACTCGTCA
Source organism: Medauroidea extradentata (assembly GCA_003012365.1). Lineage (NCBI taxonomy): Eukaryota > Metazoa > Arthropoda > Insecta > Phasmatodea > Phasmatidae > Medauroidea > Medauroidea extradentata. The sequence continues at coordinate 4,714 of PNEQ01003544.1, read as the reverse complement.
GCGTCGTTTGACGTCACGGGTAGGGGGACTGTTCGAGAGCGGAACAACAGAAATGTGCTGTAGTGCACTTCTTGCCCGAGCGTCTGCTTTACTAACAGCTGGTAATGAGGGACAGGGGAGCGGGGGAGTGTTGACAGAGGCTTCCAGTGCTCCCGGAAGCCCGCCGCACGCCGAAAGTGCCAGAAGGACCCACAGTGTACGACTGCCCGGCAACACCAAAACATCCATCACCACACCCCCACCTGCCTACAACCTAACACAAGGCCATCGGCCTGCACACACTACCGGGACACTGCCCACAAAGGAATCTACTAGCACTGCAGGGGCAACAAACTCTGCAGGCTACCAGGAACAGTGAACTACAAAAAAACTCAAAAGAGACTGTCAGAGAACACTCTAGATTTCCACAATCTTAAATGCAAAGCAATGACTTCCCAAGAACAGAATACTCTTTAAAATTACAAACCAAAATAACTTTACCACCTATTTCGAGTATAGATGAGAAGAAAAAACAAAAAAAAAAAAAAAAGCCCGAAAATTAGCGTCGTGAAGATGACAAAACAGATTTAAATAACAACCATGTTTTTTTCTGCATTGATGAAATATAAAATCTGCGTTTTTGATTTAATAGGGTTGTATACAAACATTATTTTATTTACGGTCAGAAAAACTTTAGCTAAAGGATACATAGTGGTGATGCAACTGTTACTTTTCTCGAATTGTTATAATGTATTCTGTTTACATGACGTGGAGATTAATTTTCAATTACCAGTAAAATGTGACTAATGTTTGAATTGCAGTAGCATTTCATTAGAGAACTAGAGCTAGCTGTCATGTGTTGTTGAGTTAAGACATATTGTAACACAATAATCTTCTCCATATACTGGTACAGTGAACCCTCGATAACTCGGACCTCGATGTCCCGGACTTCGGATAACTGGGACCTCGATGTCCCGGACTTCGGATAACTCGGACCTCGATGTCCCGGACTTCGGATAACTCGGACAGAATTTCAAAAAACAAAATTTATTTTAATTAAATTATTTTTTGGACAAAAATCATAAGAAAATTGTGTCTTGCCTCATTTAAATCCATCACGTTTTATTTAAAAAGAGTATTAAGCTTTAAACGCAGTTATAATCACTACTTAGCCTTTAATGATCCCACCGTAAAATATCTGGCGAGTTCCGTGTGATTAAATGTTGCTAGCGAGGCGTGCGAGTGGAGATGCAACTCAGCAGGCAGACCTCCCTTCTTTATCTCTCCTCCCTCTTCTCCGCGCGAGCCATACACATACGTGCATCATAAATAAACATTTCAATGTGATGCTGGTGAATTGGACAGTAACTACAGGTCACAATGGCACCTAAAGGGAAATTTATTTTGTTCTGGTTTGTACGATAAATTCAAGATTGCAAAAGAATTTGTTCCGGACATTAATAAAAAAAATTAAAAACCATTGGTTTGCATTGCAATGTAGGCAAGGTGGTGAGAGGGTTTTACGGCCCTTTAACGACGTCTTACAAACCGATGAGGGTGAAGTGAGGTGAAAGAACAACACAACGTCCATGCCCGAGCAAGGATTCGAACCCAGGGCCACTCGCACCGTAAACTGGCGCCTAACCCACTATGCTAGATTCCAGCGCGATATCAAAAAAAAACAGGACTTAATAAATTATAAAAAAGGGAGGCAGGAAGGGGCATTTGCCCCGGACCGCACATTCTAGAGGGCCTCGCTTTTGAACAAGTTAAATGATTAAAATGAATGGGCTTTTATTGAGTTTCCATTAACATTGATGGTATCTGTGAAATTTGTTTTAAGTGTAAAGTGTGAGTACAGACGTCACTGATCTATGACGATGCAGCCAAGGTAAGATAGTATGGAGGGAGGTCTATAAGCTCACATTATCACTTCAACCACAGCCGTGACTTCAACTAAACAAAAAAAAATGAGGAAAGGTAGACTGATATTTACATTGCTCCTGGCCTCTTATTCTAACAAAGAGGCCCTGATCATTATTTCTCGATCGAGATGTCAATTCTGAGAAACTTAGAATAACCCCCCCTGGAAAAAAACTATTTCTCTTTCTTGTAGGAAACATTTGGAATGGTAGAATGATAGACATCTGGAGGAGACGGTAAACAAATAGTACATCAGTACAAAATAGATTGTGGTGTGATGTGCAGAACTGCAAGCCGCAGCTGACAAACTGACTAATCTCATTTCTGTTACATACAGTAATTTAGAAACTTGTCCGATACATAACAATTCATGGTCTTAAACGCATTGTTTTAATATTTTTGTGCTTTACTATTGGTTGGTTTTGCTCCCATTTAACTCAGTTGAACCTGATAAGAGTTTTATAGCTTTTTAGTGTGACAGGTTGGGTAAGAATAAAGCTGTAAATTGCATGTTTTACGATTCAGTTTATATGCATAAAATGAAATTTAAAAAATCCGAAGTGTTAAAATGAGTGTACATATTTCTGTACAGTGATCCGAAAGGATTGTTAATTACAGTACCGTATCTGCTCTCGTATAAGAGGGAAAATATTTTTGTTTCTTCAGAACTCAGTATGAGGTGAGCGTAATTATCATCAGCTTAACAGCTGGCTGCAGACACTGCGACATGCTGATGTTAAGCAATTTTTCACATAAACATCTCGTGAGTTGCATGTGGTCACGTGGGGTGTTTGCATCGCTGTTGAGACAGTACCGGTTGACCTTGACTACTTCCACTCGCGCTTCACCTCCCTAGCTTATCTCCAACAATTATCTCTCACGCACACGCACTTGCGTAGGCGGTCGCCAGCCAGACGAGAGAAGGGGGTGAGAACTTTTTTGTGGTAGAAGGATGCCATGGTGCCAGCTTCTAGCACAGATAAAAAAAGATCAGCCAGAAGTAGCGTGAAAAAGAATCTGCCAGCCCAGGTTGTTTGATATTATTTTATAGTTCTCCACGATACAGTGATAATTTCCCCACTACCCCCTACTGTAAATTGATACATACAAAGCAGTATATATTGCCGCCTCTTTTGCATGTAGAAATGATAGCGTACTGATTTCCTCACGTTTCTTGTGATTGACTGATTACCCCACCTCCCCGGACGCCCCTCGATAACACGAACAAATCGTAACTCGGACAGCTTCTCCTCCCTTTTAGTTCGAGTTATCGAGGGTTCACTGTAGTTCCAAAATGATTTTTACAACTTTGTTTGCTTATATTTCAGAAATGGGAAAATATAGAAAGGTGTGGTTTGTGGCACAATGTTCACACACACCTAAAGTTTTGTTTGGTGTCTGTTAGGGCAGGTTAGTCAGTGACGAAAACGGCCATTCTTGGCAGATGAGACAGTATGCCGAGTGGTTTATAGAGACCAAATCTGACACAAAAGGCAGAGCAGAAGTTCCAGGCAAGTTATAGAAGCACGCTGCTATCACATCTTATTAGACAGTGGTGCACAAGGTTTAAGGAAACTTGTACTGTGATGAAGAGAAAGAGTTCAGGATGACCAAACACGAGTGGTGCACGTGTGGAACTGGTGCAACACACAAATTTATCCGGAGCCTCGCCAAATCAACCTGTCGTGATTTTCGAAAGTTGCAGCTGCCCACGACCATGGTGCACAGGATGTTACAAAATAGACTGAAGTTGTGTGCCTACAAGGCGCAGCTGCTGCATGCGCTACAAACAGGTCAGAGTATAAGGCATATGCAGTTGAAATGCTTAGTTGCATCGATGACCTAGACCAATGGACGAAGCTTGTTTTTATGTCTGGGAAGGTAAACTGCCACTATGTAATGATACGAGGCTATGAAAATCCAATTTCTAAAACTTTGGGTGTGGGTGCCGTTTCTGAAATATGAGCAATCAAAATTTTATAAAGATCATTTTGGAACATCCTTTATTTAATCCACTTAGTTTCTTTATACTTAACATCTTCGGTATTAGTTTTTTTACAATGTTTGCAAAAATGTTCATGGTTTTTAAACACATTAAATATTAACCCTTTAGCTGCTAATTAATATTTGACCATAATATGTGTCCTGTGCTGAATTAGGATTCTTAATTTTTTTATGTTTAATTTTTTTTCTGTATAATGTATGTATAAATTTCTCTTTTTTTTTTTTTTTTTTTTTTTTTTTTTTTTTTTTTTTTTTTTTTTTTTTTTTTTTTTTTTTTTTTTTTTTTTTTTTTCATTGTAACTGTCTGAAATTTTATTTTATATATTTATGACTCTAAGCAACTTTTGTAATTAATTTGATTGTTTTACTGAAATTTTCTATATTTCTTGCATTACAAAAATAGTCTCCAATTTTATGTTGATAACTAGTCTTTAAAATAAATAAAAATCCAAAATATTTTCACATACGTATTTTTTTATTTTTTGTATATATATTTGTGTAATTTTTCAAAATTTTGGTAATTTTTCAATTATTTTGAAATTATTTTTTAAACTTTTTTTTACTAAACAATATTTTCAAATTATACTCTAACAATTTGTTTTACAATACTACACTGGCAAATAAAAATATTTTCAAATGAACTTGAAACTATCACTGTGCAATCACTTTCAAGACACACCAAGTATGAAATATTTTTTCCACAATTTCTCTCCTAATTTTTTTGTCAGAAATCTTTTAGTTCACACTTTAAAAATTGTACAAAACAGCACAGTAAAATAATCAATAATTTTAAAATGACCTTCAAAAT
>PNEQ01003541.1:14623-26978 GCA_003012365.1 Medauroidea extradentata | reverse complement strand
TTCCGTAATGTGTGTATTATAATTATAATCACTTTTTTTATTTGTAAACAAAAAAGGGTTGAATAAATAATAATTTTTTAAAAAACAATACACATAAACTAAAATAATTCCATTTTGGTTTTCTCCAGCAAGGCAAAAAAAAAAATCTCACTCCTGGAGTGTTGAACATAACATAAAAACATACTGTTCAAAGGGTTAAATATTAAATATGACGGGCTCCAGGCTATGTATACAAATGAGTGTTGAAAATTGACAGGAGGAATATAATTTCAAGATGGCGAATGGTTTAAAAAATATTTTTAGCATTATTTTTTTTAATTTTTGGAAATTTTTTTTAAATTTTGGGAAATTTTGGAAAATTTTGAAAATGATGTAATCCAAGATGGCGACCGGAAACAAGATGGCCGCCGGAAACATGATGCCGATGGTGATGTAATCCAAGATGGCGATGGTTACATACTCCAAGATGGCAGCAATGATGTAATCCAAGATGGCGGATGCGAATCCGAGAATCCGGACCCTAGATCCTGTTGCGCTCGGACCGATATTACCTATCGTCTACCACTCCTTGACAGTAGGCCTACACTTGCTGTTAGACAGTTGTGCTGACAATACCTCCAAATGATCCGACTCACTACTGCTCTCTGCACCATAGTTGACTGCAAACATCTTGCTATCCCTCGGCGTTCCTTCCCGAGTGCATTTTCTAATGTTAACCTTAGTTTTGCTCCAGCACGCACCTGCAAAATGATTGAACCCTAAATACTTTATTGTTGAATTTTTCCCTATATGCCAGACAGTTGCACGCTTCGTGTTTTCTTAGACATCTTGTACACACATAATCTTCACAATCTCGGGGCTGCCCGTGTGATCCGCTGTAACATTGCTTTCTTCGTCCCGACGCGACCATAAGAACCTCCTGTGACATCTGTCCCTCGACTGTTATCTTAACACTCATCTCGGCAACTTCCACTGATTTACAGTAGGCAACAACTTTAACCAAGGACATATCTTCACACAGCAGCTTTTCTTGTGTTACGGAGGATGCGATTCCCAACATCACTGGTATTTTTATAAGCTTTTGTTCCTGTTCTGCAAATTCGCAAGGTTCACTTAAAAACTTTAAATCAGTACAAAACTTGTCAAACGGCTCATTGCTGGCTTGTTTTCTGCTGAAAACCCGAAAAATATTAATTGTTTAATTTCTCCGAGGCATGCAGGGTTTTTACATTACTTTAAGAATAAAGTTAACCGTTTCTTCTGCTGTGATACTTTCCCAACTCAGTGCACTATACACTTTCGTTGCTATCCGCTTGAACTTTTACCGACTTGTAGTCTGAAATACACCTCCACCTCTTGTTGAAATATTTTAAAGTTTTGCACCACATCGCCAGTCAGGTTCTGTGTACTCGGCTTGTTGAACTCCATTCCAACACATTTGTTTAGTTCTTTCATGTGCCTTCACCCTTTGGATCCTACCTCCTGCGCCATGTTTTATTCTTCTTATATGTCGTCATGAATTTGAATAATTACAACATTATTGACTTTATCAAAATCTCTTTATTGAAACACTACACATAGTTACCATCAGATCTTATCTCATACTGCCAACCTCTCAATGCCCTAGTTCCCATCTCATCACATGCCGACCTTTATATATACAATTCTAATGTTCTTGCTACATAATACAATAAGAAAAACGTTTAAGGGCGCGGTATACTGCAATTTTTAACACCATTTTTTATTATTTTTTATATGTACAAGATATTTTTTCCTTATTTCAAACACAAAATGGTGACTACATTTGGCTCTTATGAAATTTTTTTTTACCTCTCATAGTTTTTGTGTAATGGCTTGTTGAAGACATAATTTGCATGTTAGTAGATAGGTTATGTATGTTTTGGGACAGCGGGTTGCAGGTGACGTGCTGAGGTGCCACGGCAGCCATCTAGTTTCCGGTGGCCATCTTGTTTCTGGTGGCCATCTTGTTTCCGGCCGCCATCTTGTTTCCAGCAGCTATTTTGTTTCCGGGCGCCATCTTGTTCCCGGTAGCCATCTTGGATTACGCCACTTTCAAAATTTCCCAAAATTTAAAAATTCCAAAAATTAAAAAAAAAAAAATAAAAATATTTTTTAAACCATCCGCCACCTTAGAATGATTTTCCTCCCGCCAATTTCCACAGTCATTTGTTTACATGTTCTGGAGGCCGCCATATTTACTTTTTAAATTTGCGCCAATTTTCAACAATCATTTGTTTACATGTTCTGGAGGCTGCCATATTTAAGTATCATTTTCCCCCTCTCTCTCATTCCACTCTTAATTTTTCCTGCTCTCTCATTCATCAGCCCCCCCCCAGCTATAAGCCTCATCTCTCATTCCTCCTGCTCTCTCATTCCACTCATACTTTCCTCCTGCTCTCTCATTCATTAGCTCCCCAGCTATAACCATCATCTCCTATTCCTCCTGCTCTCTCAATCCACTTATACTTTCGTCCTGCTCTCTAATTCATCAGCTCCCCAGCAACAAGCGTCATCTCTCATTTCACCTGCTCTCTCATTCCACTCATACTTTCCTCCTGCTCTTTCATTCATCAGTTCCCAAACTACAAGCATCATCTCTCATTTCTCCTGCTCTCTCATTCCACTCATACTTTCCTCCTGCTCTCTCATTCATCAATTCCCCAGCTACAACCATCATGTCCCATTCCTCCTCCTCCCCTCCCTTAACACCCCACCCACCGACCTCTTCCTGCTTTCCATTGTACATCACCTTGGAAAGGGGTGTCGTAGTCGGCAGCCATCTCTTTGTTTTCTATTTACTCACTTGATTCTATTCCACCAGGCGACAAATGTGTTTAAGGACGACATGGAATGTACCATAGACAGGACTCTCGCCCCTATCATCACTATTATTTTTTATGCTTACCTTTAGGCAGTATAATACTTGGTTGCTGTATCACTGACATCATGATATTCATTCTCAATTATTGCATATTTTAAAACCTTTTATAGTAATGTAATAGTGTAGCATGTAAATACTGATTGAGTGAACAAGGACTGGTGCATCTGATGCTCTTTAGACAAAGTTGTGACTGTCTTATGAAATAATGTTTCTCAAGACACGCACTGTAAGTTTTAAAAATCTAATTTATTTAAAAACTAAAAACACTATATACACAGTACACTATTCTTGAGACGACTAGGCAGATCCTCGTCCCACCAATGTCTGGAGGAGAAGAGTTTACTCCTGGAAGTGAGCGGTGGCGGTGCGGAGGATCTCCGCCATGACGTGCTGAGCCTGTAGTTGATGCTGCAGCTCCAGGATTCCCTCATGCTGGCCCCGAACCTGGGCCCGCAGTGCACAGGGCTCTCACCGCACTTCCTCCCTAGCATCCACACCTTTCGCCTCCTTTTCCTGCTCGCTATCATTGTACACTTCGTCCAGGTCCTTGATTCACATGGTGGATGATTTCATTGTTGAACACAGAGCGTACTCACTGCCTTCATCCTCAAGGGGTAGAACCTCGACCTTGGAGACACCCATCACGGTAGCCCTTTAGTGTTGTCCTCTTCATCGCTCCACAGCAATGGTAGAGATGGATGCACTGGTGTAGCCGATCTACGAAGTGACGACCTGCTTCGGTCGCACCCAATAAGAATGAGTGGTGGTGCTGGGGTATATGCCTCCTTATAATTTGAATTATATCATCAAATGCTTCGACGTCTTCCTCTGACAAGGCACGGAACACTTCCTGCTCACTCGACAAGACAATATGAACTGATAGAGGTATAAACACCCGCTAGGCTCCCTGCACGCATCCTCTCTTCGCACGTCGCGTCGGACAGGTCTATACGCGCGGAGCATGACTCAATCAGGTCTGCGGCCGTACACGGGACAGTACAGCACCTCGCGAGAGAGAGATGACGAAACTGCTCGCCTTACCCCGACCAGCTCATCGCCTCGAGTTCCAACACGCTTAGAGTACATGTGCGCAGTCATCACAGACTGCCTCCCAGGCACCCCAGTAGCAGTTTTATACCATACCAGTAAAAGAACTTTTGCTTTTAAATATAATAACACAGAAATTTAGTTTTAAACAATTATATTTATTTATTCCTTCATACATAAGAATTCACATTATTTATACATAATGTCTGATTGACGAATCCAACTATCGTGGCTTGCATCGAACCCCAGCCATCGCAGAAGAACTTTATTTTCTTTCTTCTTCAATACCTTCTTGGCCAAATACATATTTGGATACTTGGTAACTTTAATTTCTTCGCTGTAGAAATCTCCTCGAATAGCCGTGCCTTCCGCATCTTCTAGGTAGTAGCTCCTTGGTTCGTAGTGTCGAATCTTGGCCACTTTAAATATTTCAGTGCTCCAGTTTGGTGTGTAGCCTTTAGTAAATGTTCCCTTCACTCGCGATATCCTTACATAGTCTCCAACCTTCACTTTATGCATGTGCAGGTCTAGTTTATTCTTATTTTTATAAACAGCATGCAGTAAAGAGTTGTCCTTGACATCCACAGGCCACATGTTCGTGGTCCGATGTACTTTATTGTTATAGTTCGAGACCAGACGAGATAAAATATTTATCCACCTGTAGTTTCCTTGAGCTGAACATTTTTTCCACGTTTCATTCTTCAAAGTACGATTAAAGCGTTCCACAATACAAGTCTTAAGACAACTATGGGTTGAATAATAGTTTATTTTATATTTTGACATCAGTGCTAGGAAATTAAAATTTTATAATTACTTGCCGAGGTCAGTGTGAAGGTTCATGCATAGGCCTTTATCTTGCAAAACAACATTCATTGCATTAGTTACATCCCTGACGCCCATAGATTTTATGGTCACAGCCCACGCATATTTACTGTAGCAGTCAATAACAGTCAGCATGTACTTGTAGCCTTTATTCTTGCGAGCATAATGAATCATTTCAACCAAGTCTGCTTGATACAAGTCCTTCAAACCAAACTCCTGTACTTTAAATCGAGACCAGTTTCACCTTGCAGGCTTGTGAAGCTCGCTAGCAGTCTTTTGAGGCCTTAATCTATGTATCTGCCTTCATGCAATTCTTCGATGATGCTAGATATTTCATTTGTATGTTAATTATTTCTGGCCTGCTAAAAGGCAACTAGTATACGTCTGTCTACAATTTCGTAAACATCATTCCAGTAATCATATTCAGGGAGTCTCCCATCTTCCCTTTTCTTATGCAGATCGAGACCAGAACCTATGTATGACCCACAAACTATGTGCACTCTATGCAACCATCTCCTCACACAACTATGCATTCACCTCACGTTCCACAACCATCTCCTCACACAACTATGCATTCTATACGTGCTCCACAACCATCTCCTTACACAACTATGCACTCTCCACACAAGACTAGGCACTCTCCACATATGTCTAAGAACTCATTTACTTATGCTGTACGTGGCTCCGCACACTCTCCACACGCTCCGTATGCTCCGCACAAGTCTCCGCATGCTCCTCCTCACTCTCCTCACATCTCCTCACATCTTCATATCCTCCACACATGACTACACAAATTCTGCATGCTCCAACCTCCTTGAGAGCCACCATATTTCATTTATCATTAGTTCTGTTGTGTGGAAACTATGTTTAATTAATTTTACTCAATTATGACTTACACATTTTAGCTATCCTACATTGAACTTAAAACTTTATTTCCTTTAGTCTTCAAAACCTTCTCGACTAAATACATGTTTGGATACTTGGTAATTTGAATTTCTTCACTGCAGAAACCTCCTTGAATATCTTTGCCTTCCTTGCCATCAATGTAGTAAGCCCTAGGTCCATAGTGATGAAACTTCACCACTTTAAATATTTCAGTCCTCAAGTTTGATGGGTTAGTCTTTAGTAATTGTTTCCTTTATTCACAGCATTCAGACATAGTATCTAAATGTTACTTTAGGTTTATGCAGGCCTAGTTTCTTCTCATTTTTATAAACTGTTTGTAGTAAAGTGCTGCCCTTGTCATCCACAGGCTTAATGTACGTGCCCCGATGTACTTTGTAATTTTATTTTCGTGCAAGCTTGAGTAATAGTATAGGTCTGGACACTCGCCTCTCTACTAATGTATTTTGCTTGACCCCCTTGTTGTTTGGCTGTAGTTCGTCAAGTTACCGTGAATGTTGTACTTTTTGGCGCTGTAATCCGGGCGATCGGACTCCGCCCACTTTTTTCCATTGTGAACATTATAAAGTAAATAAAGATTTCTGGAGCCATGATTTTATATTGTGAGCGAAGGAAGTATTTCATACATTTATAAAAATAGGTTTTAATAAATTGTTTATCGTAGTGGGAGAGAAGTAGGCAGAGTTTGAGCTGACCGCCCTAACAGCAGCGCCAAAAACCTATAGTATTGTCGTGAACTTAGTGAACTACAGCCAAACAACAAGGGTATCAAGTTTCCAGGCGAGTGTCCATACCTGTTCTTCTACAGCAGTGTTTCAGACGTAAAAATGAAAACATAATAATATATTGTAATATGACCTTACATATATTCATATTACAAGTGTAACGGTAGTTAAAAGGCAGTATTTAAATTCGTTTCTTGTACTGTATAGTGCCAGTATCGTTTACAGTATAGCCTTTAATTATTAGAATGATGAAATAAAATGTTCGTATTGTCTTTCATCGCAAGCACTACATTTTTTTTGCGAAATATCTGTAGACTTGTAAATCAATACTTTATTTTCATAAAAATTCTCAACGAGCTCAATAATCGCAGTAATGCGACGGGAATCATTAAGAGGAATAGTAATTGCAGTGGCCAACACTACAAAATTTTTTTTAACCTTACTGTCAAGTTATTTTATGCAAAAAAAATTTGTATTTTACTGCCACGGAAGTCTTCAAGTGTCAGAAATAGTAGGAAAGAGACAGAAACCATAATGAAAAATCACATTTTGAACACCTATAGCTGAATACTAGCACCACTACTGTGTACGTTAGCTTCCTTGCATATTAACGTCGTAGAACTTCGTTAACTCGCAGATCAGCTGAAACATAGCGAAACACCCCAAATAACACAGCTAGGTTGTGGCAACGTTGTCACAACATTACCATTAAAAATTTCAACGTTGCCACAACATTGAAGTTACGTTGATACAACGTTGCCGCAAAGTTGCTGCAACGTCTAAATGTCCTCTTTGTGAAACGTTGATTATGAAATGTTGCTGCAACGGTATATTTTAATACTTTGAGCAACTTCAACATTGCAATGTATCTTGAAATAAACATTCTGGCATTACTTCCAAACAAGTTTTTCAAAGAATACCCAACACACACACTCGCATGATAGTTGAGTGTCCAACTTATATTACACATTACATTTGAGGGCTGATATATTAATCACACCAATCCACTAAATATGAAGGACACTAAGTTTTAAGTAATAACCAATAAATATTAATAATAAAAACAAATATGTGTTTTAAAACAGTACATTACAATAGATGAATACTATCAACATTGTAGCAAAATCAAGACTGTGATTATGGTTACTATGAAAACGTTACGACAATGTTGTTGATAGTTACGTTGCCAACTTCAAAAATGCAACGTTGTGTCAACGTTTCTGCAACCACCCTACCAGCACAGCAAGTCCCCAGGATGTCCTAGGGACATCCTTTGAGGATATCCGTATACATGCGATCCTCGGGATGTCCTAGGGATGGATATTTCGGATGTCCGAAAGCTCAGAAAAACCATGTCCCTAGGACGTCCCAAGTACCTCCTCGAAAAGTACATCACATCCCAGGAAGCTCCTTGGAGGATTAATTTGGGTCATCCTAAATTCCTCATGTGGGGAGCTCCCAGGGATGTCCTTACAGGGAGCTCCCACGGAGCTCCTCTGAGGAACTCCCTGGGATGTCTGAGCAGGAGCTCCCTGGGATGTCCGAGCAGGAGCTCCCTGGGATATCAGAGCAGGAGATCCCAGGGATGTCCGAGCAGGATCTCCCTGGGATGTCCGAGTAGGAGCTCCCTGGGATGTCCGAGCAGGTGCTCCCTGGGATATCCGAGCAGGAGCTCCCACGGACGTAGTGGATGTCTAGGCAAGTTCCTAATATGACCACTAGATAGCTGACGATATTATTTAAGTATACACGAAGTTTGATGCAATTAATTTAGAAAATAATTCATAACATTTACAAATGCTTTAAGAATTTTTTTAAATTTATTAATTTCGATACACATATTTTATTATTACTGGTAGACTTTTGAAAGTTGAAGCATTTAAAAAATGATATTACAGACGAATTGTTTATTCAAGAGATTTTAAGAGGCCACATTAACAATTATGTGTATTTGACTGTGTGTTAAATACTAAGTTTAAATATCACCAAAACAAATATATTTGTTTCATTGTGTGTTGAATACTACACTTTTACTTTTGCTGCTGGAAGGAGCTGCTACGGATGTCCCGGGGATGCATTTAGTACAGGTTCCATGGAGCTCCTAGGGATGTCCCAGGGACGTGTTTAATACAGGTCCTAGGGAGCTCCTAGGGATGTCCCAGGGATGTGTTTAATACAGGTCCGAGGGAGCTCCTAGGGATGTCCCAGGGATGTGTTTAATACAGGTCCCAGGGAGCTCCTGGGGATGTCCTGGGGATGCATTTAATGCAGATCCCAGAGAGCTCCTGAGGATGTCTTGGGGATGTGTTTATTACAGATCCCAGGGAGCTCCTAGGGATGTCCCAGGGATGTGTATGCCAGACATCCTAGGGATGTCCGTAGGTAGTACTTTTCCATGAACTTTTCCTACATAAAAAGGACTTGAAATGAACTTCTCTAGGACGTCCTAGGGACGACAGTTGCCACATACTACGGACGTCCTCAGGATGTCTGTGTGCTGGTAGGGCAGATGTGTTATGTGGGATGCTCCGTAAAAGAGTTTGTACTCACCATTTGCGGTAAGTGTTTCGTTAGCACTCGGTACATATCGTAAGGTCCCGGACGAGTTTGAACTCAGGGCACAAGTAGGTGCTTGGCAGACGTGAGAACTTGCAAACTTGTATCCATACTTGTCCTACGCTCTTCCTGTTCATCCGATAATTTTCTAGGGTCTAAACAAGAAGCAGCTTTAACAAAATTGTATTTTATTGGGCTATATTCAACAAGTTTCTTGGGCAGTCTGAACCATACATGCTTTGCAATCCATTAAAAACCTTTGTTTCTGAAGTTCATTCACATCAACCACGCCTAACTCATGTTTCGCAGCAAACCCAATTTTCAACTTTGAGAGTGGAAGTTCCTGACTTACATTGTCAAATTAATACTGATAAGCTGATATGCAGTTGTCTCGGTTTTGATGTTTGGAACTTCACTTAAAATTGGTTCAATTGAAGAAGCCATTGTCAGGGAAAAATTCAGTTTAGCTTGTAGCAAAAGATCCCTCCAACAATCCTTCACTTTCTCAACAGAATATGTAGCAGGTTATTTACTAGTCTTAAAATTTATTTAAGTGATAGAACTATATTTATTGCTCTATCACAAACTGGTATGTTTTCCAACCACAGAAAATTACGCAACCTGATCGAAAGAACACTGCAATCTGTAACTAGTGTGAAATCTGACCGTCGAGCAGATGAGTCTATGAACAGATAATACATGGCAACATCCCACCCTGTCTTTCTAACACCCATCTGAAAGGCACCATGAACAACATGGACACCACAAGATCCCAGCTCTAATATATCTGGATCTTCTTCACACACCTTAGTTTTTTTCTTCAATTTTACGTGAACAACCAACTGACACTCGGCCCACACATGGACACTTGCACACTTCTGGATAGCTCAACACTGTTTAGTCCCTGTTGAAACCCTTATAAGAGCTCATCATCTGTAGAATGGCCTAATATTGAAGAGTTACTGTACCTGGTCATTACTTGATTCTTGTTGACGTCCCATATACACACAGCTGTGTCCATTTGCTGTAGCTCTGCTACCCCATTAAATGATTCTTAAAAGTACCCAATGTGTTTTACGGATTGGATTTCATCGGTAAGTCCGCAAATAACTAAGTATGCAGTTCTAAGCTGCATTTAATGTGCAATATAACTATCTGGAAGAATGTTAGCAAACAAATTGCTTATTCTTTGCTGGCTATTAAAACTGCCATTTTTCATAACAACGTGTAATTTCCCTGAGTTTTCTCTGTGTGGTAAACACATTTCAATTTCCCTAAATTTTCCCTTTCCTTCATGTCGTTGGGAACCGTGTGATTAATATAAAGGCAACACACATCCGAAGTTTAGCATTATTTCACAGAGGCTTTCCAATGTTAGTTATACTACAGGTTTTGGTCGAGTTATGCAAAAATATACAATCTGGACATCAATTAATAGGAATAATTTTTCTCGAACGATGTCATGAGGTCGTCAACACATTGCACGTTTTGATTGCTTCAGAAGAAGTTGGGTATAAATCACACGCGAATGAAATTTCAAGTATCGCTGTGTGTGAATACCAACTAGATAGAATGAATGAGTCATGCAGATGTTGCTAGTGAGCTACATAAGCGTACAGAACGAAGTTATCCAGGACTAAAAGTTTATGTGTTATCTTTGCGTGACTTGTATCAAACTTACGTATTAGAAATAATTCTTTTTTTTTTTTCCAAGTTTTAAAAACTTGCTGATAGTCATCGTTTGCTACAGCTAATTTGCTTGGACTGTCAAAACTGAGAACGAAAAATACAAGAGACGTTTGCACGGCAATGAACAATGCTTTACAAGACAACGGGAAACCCTAGAGTATAAAAATGGAGCTTAGCAAATAATTCTAAATCAACATATTCCAATCGCTAATTGCGAAACATTAAATGAATGGTACAGAAGCTTGCCTCACTGAAAGCTTTAAACGTATTTTGAAGTGTGGAACCTGGAAGTGGAAGAAATTTTATCATAAGAATGTTCTAAGTTAATTGATTTGTTATGCAAGGTGCTATGGAATAAAAATAACAGAATAGATTGGGTCAGGAAACTGAGACTAGTGAATGAGAAGTACAGGTGAAGTTATTCTTTGTCAGCACTCAACTTCGAGGTCTAACGCTGTTGAGTGGTGATACAATGTGAGAATGTGGCAGCGCCGCAATGGGTGGGGGAAACGGGAGGCCTCCGAGAAAACATACCGACCAGTGACGTAGTCTAGCACGATACCAACGTGCGAAAATACGGGAACAGTCTTCGCCGGGAATCTAACCTGGATTCGTAAGTGGCTCGACCACCGCGACCACTGACAATTACAGTAATAATTTAATACAGAAAATATATAAAATCATAAACAATTAGACACTCACAAGCCCAAGGAAAATATCGTCTGAAAGTAGCATGAAAGTTTGCAAGGTTGTCAAGATTTATTAGTATGTGCCGATATGTATCCGAGGATATTTCTACGACGTTGAAATTCAAGGTCTGAAGTATCTAAACGTGTGTTTTGTTGGCGAGATCTGAAGTATGAAAACAAAGTCGTTGTGAGATGGACTGGCTTCGCTACCGGAAATCCATCAAACGTGGCCCAAATAGGCTAAAAAGAAAAAGATGTCACCAGCGACGAACAAGTGTGGCACGGATATAAATACATAGAGGAACAGACACAGAGGAAGTTGGGAGGTCAGCGTGTTAACTGGCCCAGTAGAAGCAAGGGCAACAAGGAAGGAACTGCCGAGCGAGAAGCGGGTGGCGTGGAAGCCGAGATCACAGTGCGAGCTACACTGTGGAGGGAGAATGTGGTCCAGGAATAAGCCGTGGCGAGTAGTAGCAGAGAGTTATTTCTGTAGGACCAGCGGCCAGTAGCGTTGTGGTGCTCCAGCCTCCAGCATGTTGGTGGAAGCCTTGCTGCTTCTACTGACACACTCTGCAAACTGCGCCAAGCAAACTCTACTACTTGGTGAGTCGTGTTCCTCCTACCACCACCTGTTCACTGTGCCGGTTGCTGTGAGTGTCCTGCCAACTATATTCTCTCCATCTACTGCTTCTACTGACACACTTTACAAACTGCGCCAAGCAAACTCTACTACTTGGTGAGTCGTGTTCCTCCTACCACCACCTGTTCACTGTGCCGGTTGCTGTGAGTGTCCTGCCAACTATATTCTCTCCATATACTGCTTCTACTGACACACTCTGCAAACTGCGCCAAGCAAACTCTACTACTTGGTTAGTCGTGTTCCTCCTACCACCACCTGTTCACTGTGCCTGTTGCTGTGAGTGTCCTGCCAACTATATTCTCTCTATCTACTGCTACTACTGACACACTCTGCAAACTGCGCCAAGCAAACTCTACTACTTGGTTAGTCGTGTTCCTCCTAC
>PNEQ01003541.1:0-13623 GCA_003012365.1 Medauroidea extradentata | reverse complement strand
TCTGAAGTCGAAACGAACATGACAAAGCATAACGGTACAGGAAGACCAGCAATATACTGATACCCTGACCGTTTGGGACTCAACAACTCGGAAACCACCCCCGTTAGAGGTGAGAATCGGTCGGAGACCAAACAGCTGGTAATTTCATGTTCATGGGTATATCTTTAGGACGTAGTGAGCTCCGCTCGATACACCACCCACTACGGTGGGAATGGTCAATCCCAATTCTTATCCTAACCGTAAGGCCGTCCAAGGATAAGAATGACATACCCGTGTTTCGATCTTCTTGGATCTCTTCAGGTAAGGGCAGGTTGCGGATATCAGCAACCACCTTACGACACGGTTTACAGATTTTCGTAAACTTAGAGGTTGGCGTGAAAGGTACAAGAAACTTGACACCTACGACCAAGACCTTGTGCTGTACGAAAGTTCGTATAACGCCAACAACTAAATGAAAATAAATTAAATTAACAATATCAAATGGTTAAAATTAGAGCATTTTCGTACATTACTCTTATACCTCTAAGTATCTGCTCCATGTTCAGGTTGGCAACTGTGTGCACCTACAGTTATGATATCACTTGTACATTGTTTTGTATGTGCAGTGTGCGAACTGATGCAGCGTGGAGTGGTAGCAGTGTTGGGACCTCACTCCTACTTCTCAGCGGGTATCGTACATTCCACATGCAACTCAAAACATCTGCCTAATATTCAGACTGGCAACTTTGTCCCACCACAATTACGGAACCATGGAAGTTTCCACCTCAGTCTTCATCCGCCAGCACACATCATAGCTAAGGTCAGTTCACAATTCCTGTAAATGCTCAGTATTATGGGTGTCTGTTGCAGTTATTGTGCCACAGGCGCAGCCGTTGATGACGTGGTCTGGGTTCGATCCCCAGCGACGTGTGTCCATTGTTATGTGCATTTCAAATTCGTGGAGGATGATGATGTTATTCAGTGGGTTTTCTTCATTATATGGTCTCATTTTATGTCATTATTTATGGCTTGCAGATGCTTTTGGCTTGTTGAGTTATGTCTGCATCTGGTGTATGGTAACCTGTCCTTCGTGTATGCCCTCATACAATATATATATATATATATATATATATATATATATATATATATATATATATATATATATATATAATGTGTTATACAGTACAACATTTTGTGTATGTGTTTGTGCTAAAAAAAAGCATTAGAAATGGTCATTCTTTTACAAGTGGCCCGAAAAAGACAGGCTGACAATGTGTAGCGTTGTTTATATAAGAACCACGTGGAGCCTATTTTAATGTTAAGTTTATTACTGTACTTCGTTCTAATTACGTTCATTAGTTTAAAAGTCACTGCACTTGTACGATAACAGGAATGGAAATAAAACAGTTTAGTTTAACTCTAAATAATGACTTAATACAGTACCAAATAATATAAATTATTTATTTTTAAAGCATTTCATTGCATGTTATTGATTGTTAAAAGGGTTTATAATTTGGAATGTGCAAATATATTCTCAAAATTATTTCCAAGGTTTGTAAGTTTTGTTTTATTTGGACTAATTGTCAAATAATGTTAACACACATTACAGTTCATCAGGTAGCTTTAATGTTGAAAATGTTTGGGCTCAATATCGACGACTGTGTGACCTATAATAAGATTGCTGCTTATATTTGGTACGTGCACATGTTTCTTTCATATTCTAAATATGTGTTCATGTAGAAATATGGGAATCTTTAGTTGTTACATAAAAAATTACGTTTTGTATTTGAAAGCATTAAACCACACACTTTTATGTGTTAATGGTCCGCTGTTTCACCTCGACGAGTGCACTAATAAATAAATGGCGCACCCAACTGTATCTCTTTCTATTAAACCGCATAGTTCATTCAACATTATCCTGTCACTCTTCGTTCTATACTCCCTTTTTACCCACTTTACCGTTTAAAGCCTTCTTCCACTTATAATGTGACTGTCTGCCTATTGCAAATAAATGCCCTCTTCATTTCGTAGCCTCATAGACGTATTATACCATGTTCCCTCTCCTTACATTGCGGTGGGGTCGGTCTCCATATTTTCGCTTGTGGGAATCGTGCCGAACTATGCAGTTGGTCGGCGTGTTTTCACGGGGATCGCCCATATCCCCCGCTCTCTCATTCCGGCGTCGCTCCATACTCACATCATGTCACCTCGATGTTAAGACCTAATTATAAGCGCTGACTAAAATCGCTCTCCTCCTCTCCTGACACTCCCACGTATTTTATATTATATAAGTACGACTCATTTATTCACACCTTTTAATTACATGTACTCGGAGATCAGTTCTTGGGAGATATTCACAAATATTACTTTGATTGTTGTAGCCATATTGCATTACAAACGTTGTGAGGTGATTCCCTATCTAAAATGCGATAGAAACTATTATACGAACAATATCGTACCAGTAACTGATAAGGGAGATATCGACCATTAATAAATGGACACTTAAAATGGTTTTATCTCAAAATAATTCTACCTACAGGAGATTAATGAATAACCTATAAATTATGTTGTTACTTTATGTATATTACGTTGTACAACCAGCCTTGTAACGCGGGTTGCATATTTGGCATGCATATATTTTTCAAAACCAGTTTTCATGAAGTTGACATGTATTGTGCCATAGTGTGTATAACTTCTTTGAAAATAATAAAAGTACCCAAGGGTTACGCATATCGTGGAAGGATACACAACCTTGTTTCTCTGTATTTGGAATGTTTATCGTGCACAGAATCCTACTATAATCTCCTGTGGGTAACACGAGGGGCATGCGGCATCAGCCTAAGTGGCCGGGCAACGTCACTGACCCTATGCGTTACGACGCCTTTGAAGAGTTTACACAAGAGCGACTAAAGAAGCTCGTTCAACAGCCTGGAACATTCGTTGTCCGCTGAAATAATCGATAATCAGGCGGAATGATCTGGGTGTGGCGGCGCGGTAAATATATGTCTATAAGTGTCGTAGCCGCCAGAGTTTGTTTGGCGCTTAGTCTTTGTTCATGGAAGTGTTGGATAAGCGATCTCGGTGGTGGAGATTATCAACACATCGAGTGGCTGCAGTGCATTGCGTGTGAGCAGCGGAGGAAGTATAATAGTGTTTGGTCAGCGAATTTGCAGGTTTGGGACAAACAAGAAGGATAGAATCGCAGAAAAGTCTATAACTGTCATTAACGAGACAGTTCTGGTACGAGACGTTATTGGTGACATGTAAGTCATATAATTTGGGATCTGCTTTTTGTGAGACTTTACATAGTGATTTATAAGAACACTTACACCTATTAGGTGTAAATATTAGTTTATGTGCTCGTGAATTGTAAAGGAAGTACGTGTTGCATGATGTAGAAAATATTGAAAAGATTTACAAAAACTTAGGAAATTTAACATAACTTATTTTATTTATAGAGTCATTCATCCATTCGGAATAAATTAGGAATGCCGAGGCTTTTCGTGGATACGGACCGTACAAAATGAATCTGATATAAAAACTAAGCGGAAAGTTCTCTTTGGTTAAAAGTAGTAAGGCCTTGAGATTATGAGGCAAGTTCCATTAAAGGCGAAATAAAAACCAGCATCGTGGAATTAAAGGGTTAGGTTATACCTAGATACGGACTGTAACACACGAATGTGTGAGCAAAGCTAAGAGAGAAATGCTCGTTGATATAAAGTCGTTTGATCCATCGTTTACGGGAAAGTGGGATGGTAGTGTGAACACTCTACCTCTATTTCCTCTCAGTGATCTTTGGACTCATCTCGTATATTAAAGCGTGGAAACTTTTACGAAGACTATTTTCTGCTTAGTTGAGGTAACTTATTCACAAGACGTAGCCCATTTCCACTAATTACCTGACAGCCTGTATACATTCACACACAAAACCCGCACTTATATATACAGAGTGAGGAGGGAGGAAAGGTACATGCTTTGAGGGGTGATAGTACTGGTGATTCTGAACAAAACGTTTCTAATAAACATATGACCATTTTTTAACAGTTTCAGAGAAACTTAATGAATACAACAAGGAACGGGATAAGTTCAGGTGACGGTAAATCACGCTACTGTTATCTTATGTTGTGTGTAATTTTGTACATTTCCACACAGTGGCGCTCTAAGCATGGTGCAGTTGTTTACCTCAGTCTCAGTCCTACAGTGCTTGCCCTAGTATTGGCCACTACAGTGTTGTTACGTGTACACTGAATACAGTTCAGTGTAGGCACAGGTCTTCACACATGCAGAGTTGCTGACATGTTTGTGTACGGTTTCTCCTATGGGATTTCCAGAGCCGCTGTTCGTGAGTACGAACAACGATTTCCTAATCGCAGAGTTCCATATAGCAGGGTGTTTGCAGGATTGCATAACCGTGGTACGCTTCCCAGCGTAAATGTTGTATCCGGACGTCCCTTACAACAAGCTCTTAATGAAGTTGAGAACATTCTTCAGGTACTAGAACGCAGCCCAACAACTAGCTCGAGACAAATTGCTGCTCAACTTCATATTCCACTAATAAGAGTGATACGCACAGTACACGAGCAGGATCTGTATCCATATCATCGGCAGAGCGTACAACATCTGCATGAAGGAGATGATGTCCACCGGCAAGAATTCTGACAGTGGATCATTGCCAATGATAGATTAATTCCACGTATTCTGTTCACTGATGAGTCAACATTTTCCCGCAACGGAATCAACAACACACGCAACTCTCACGTTTGGGCAGACGAAAATCTTCCCCTACAGTAGAACTGGAATGTTCAACGACGTTTCTCAGTTAACGTGTGATGCGGTATTATTGATGACCAACTCATCGGTCCGGTATTTTTTAGATAATCGTCTTAATGGAGTACGGTGTCTTCATTTTCTTCAAAAAGGGTTACCAGAATACTTGTAGACTGGATTTATTTACTTGATCATATATCATAGAATACTTGTAGCATATCCCTTTGGCAACAAGAGCTCGTGTGTACTTTCAACAAGACGGAGCTCCTGCACATTCTGTACGGCCAGTGACACAACACAATTAGGTGTAAATCGAGACACATTGTTTCTTTGTTCAGTAATCCATATTTCCTTCCTTCAGGGATCGCAAAAATTATGTACATGACATTTTAAATTTTTATACAAAAATTTTGTAGCAGTGCGTCGTTGAGAATTTTATACACCTTATATGTGAAATATTCTTCTCATTCTTCGTATCATATTGTGTTTTCTTCTTTTAAACCTTGTCATCTACTGATTACACACTCTCAAACACACATACCGGTCGTCAAAACACTTCTCTTTCTCCTCCATATTCCTAATATTTGTAATTTTCTATATTTCCTCTCACATCCTTTTCTAGCCTCGTCAACCTAACAACACACTTAAATACACACGCATACGTACCCATAAATCACATCACTTAAATCCCAGCATATCAAACATCTATGCGTACGTAAATTGTTCAACAAATGTGATTACATATCTGTATTATTTTTCAAAAGTTTCTTGCATGTAAGTAGAAAGTTAATCTGACTCTTAATGGGATGAAAAGGAGTGAAATGTTTCTGAGGAGAATCGTCGATGTAGCTCAAATACGACGGCATACCGGCTTGATTTTCACTTCAACGTGACACTCATAAAAGAGCGTATTAGCCTAATTGAGGATTTTCAGAAGTTCGTTCTTTAAAGGATGAAAAGACCTTAAGTGTGTTTTAGATTAATTATCGATATCCATCGAACCCTTCGCGAATACAGAGTTGTTTATTCTTAATTATGCTTACTTAAATACCCAAAAATTGTTAGGATTTTTCGAAATTTAATTTCCGAGGAGAAAAATAAAATGGAAGGGGGTTAGCAAGATTTCTTAATGATTCGTCATTTGACTGTCGTAATTTGTACATAATTTGGATATGTAAACAAATATATAATATATAATTTCACGTTGTTCAAAATTAAAGGTGTGAATAGAAGTGAAATATGTTTTAGATAATTCCTCCAAATCTATCGAAGTGCTCTTTGCTTCAGAAATATGTTGAAGTTGTTACCAAAAATACTGTTTCAGGATACTTTCCAAATTCGACCACAGAGATAAAAAAGAGTAAATAAAAAGAGGTTTGCGATACATATTCGTTATATATAGACCCCACTTAATTTTAGACATTGACGTGATTTTTGCACAAGATCGATGCTTACTTAAATAAGTGAAATGTAATTTATTGATATGACGAAATTCAACATAAAATTGATGAAACGTCTTAAAATGTTATTTCAATGAATCATCGATGAATCTCGAACCCAACAGGCTATCGTAAATGTTAAACCTTCAATGTGACACTCATAAAATAGTCTTAACATGTGATGAAATTTGTTATAGGCCTACGTAAACACCGTAAATAGAACTCTGGAATTTTCTAAAGTCGAACTCTCAGGCTGTGAAGTAGTTTTTGATTTAGTTTTGACTGGACAGCTTACCGCTGTGATTTTTATCTCATTGGAAATTTATACAGAGTTTTCTCATTTGACGGTAAGATTTTCCGAAATTCAAGGACAAAGGGGTAGAATGGCCCTTGACATCCATGTAACCAGTTGAAATATCAAAGTGTTGTTTGCTTTCAAATCACATTCGATTTCTTTCAGACGTAACAGTTTAACGCCGTAAACATTGCGCTTGTTTTGTTCTGACCTGAAGTTGTTGTTATGCATATGCCAATTGGCTAGTTAGCACAAGTGATGCAAGAGTTTTCTGAAACTTTGGACTTTTCCATGGGATAGAAGAATGATGACGAGCGTTTCCTGGATCTGCTCTTCTAGGCGATTCAATTTATCTCTCAAATCATGGCTAGTACTGCCCATAATCTGAAAAGAAGACAACATAGCTGAATTTTTGGAATTGTGGAATGTGCAATCGTCATATTAACAGAAAGTTTCCTTGCCTTAATAATTTAAGACTAGGACCAGAGTTTCTGAATAAAGTAGTCTTGTGTTGGGTTGCTATTTGCAACAAAACAAAAGAAGAAAACCTGATAATCAATTTGGAGAATAATAAACATGAACAACAAAATAATGGAGAGGTTTCGGGTGGAGAAGAATCAGAAGAAGGTTTATTGCGTATATTGTTTAATTTTGGATGCTTTTAATAGTTTTTAAATTGACGTGTATTTGTAAAAAAAACTGCGCAGTAGTTCAACAGCTTTTAGTCAGTTTTTTAATTGACTTTGCCATCTAGATCTTCAAGTGAAGAGGTGCTACATGATACAATTAAAAAACACTCCACTTAAACGTATTTCAAAGTAATTATAATGAAGATTTGAGAACAAAACTCATCGTTACTTATGAAAGTATATAAACATTTTTAAAATAATTACTTTTCTTTTGGAGGTGACAACTTAAAATTGGAGTTATTCGCTGTACTGTAAATTTACTGAATAATTGTACAGTATAATGCATTTAGTTAATCAAATCTTATGAGTTCCGAATGAGGCAAAACAATATTACTTGAATTTGGTAGTTGTGTGGTTCTTTAACCTCAGCCTTGTAACTTGTGTTTGCCAACTGTACTGTATGAACATGTTCAGTCTGGGAAAGAGTACAATGTTTTGCATACAGGCTCTGGTGGATGTGATCAAGTACCTGGGCTGGAAGACGTACGCGCTCATCTACGAGACAGACGAAGGGTTGGTACGACTGCAGGAGTTGCTCAAGGCTCGCAGTGCACTCGACGAGAACATAGTCGTACGTCAGATGAGAACTGAGTCTGACCAGAGGTAAATTATTACTCTCTTGTATATTATATCCCTACCTAAATTTCTTTTCGGCTGCAGTTTACTACTTCATCTCCATTGGCTCAAGCTAGAAGCGCTTCAGTCACAAAATTATCAAAATTGACAACTTGAGGGGAAATAAACCACCTTTTAATAACTTAAAATTATATGTCCTGAGCAGAAACGAATTCAGTCCTAGTCAAAGTGTCAGTGGCTCGCAGACAACATATATTTAATGAAAGCCAAACATTTCCTCATTTACTGTACTGTACCTACCACCCAAGCTAAGTTCAGTCGCGGTGAATTCAGCGTCTCTCAGATGTGACAGCTGTCATCATTTGACAAACTAAGAAAGCATTTTAGGAAAACTGCAATTCTTATATGTCAAAATATAGTATAATTGTGGCTTGAAAACTGAAATGGCAGAAGACTACCACGGTTATGTCATTATGGCAGAAGCTTTGAAAATTTCATTTTAGGAATCTTGAAATTAACGTATGTTATTCTTGATAGTATTAGAAGCGTATATTCCTCAAGGCAGCAGGGTGTTTGGTTTCTTCGACTTGGCAGATAGTAAAATCTTCTCCCGCGCAAGCATATACTGTGTGCAGTAGGTACGTTGTATGTGGTGAAGAGACTTTCGTCCTTTGTTTCTTTTCTGTGATATAGTACTGACGTATTCTTTCTAATTCATGTTTTTTTTCGGCCGCTTCATGTTCATTATTGGAACCAGTAAAGGGGTCAAGTAGGCCTGATCAGGCGAGGCCAACAGATTTTACAAAATAAATTAAGATCACAAACTTTAGAGAATCTTTAATTGATTTGTTTTCTACACACATTGGATAAATTATGAAATTGCTCCATTCATTGGCACTAAATTGATTCACCTCAATTTCCGAAACTATCGATCTCACTAATAATGGAAAAGTTGAAACAACTATTATTGAAAATTTATGTTTGGCTTGAATGAAGAGGCTGATACTAAAATTGTGTATTATGCGTGTAACATCGTCGAGCAATCTAAAATTATTATTGGAGCCTGTGATACTGACATATATTATGTTCACTAATATGATGAAATTAAAAAATGCTTCTTCTCATATTTGGATGCTTACTGTAACTGCTAACAATGAAAGATTCACTGACATCACCTAAATAAATGAGCAAATTGGTGAATTATTAGCCAAAAGCTTATGTGGGTTCCATGGATTTCGGGCTCGGACTTCAATCCTGTCCTTTTTAACTAAAGAAAGAAGATACCTTTCTGCTTATTGAAAAAATGCGTTGAATTTTAATACGTTTTTGCAGGTCTCAGAAGTGCTAATTTAACAGAGGAGATTTACGAAGTTTGTTTGACATTATCCAGAAGTTTACACGCCAAATGTACGGCGTAAGAAAATCAGTGGACGTGAAGGATGGGAAATCCCAGCTTTTCGTCAGTAGCTACAAAACTATTGATGTTGATGCCAATTTTTCGAAAAAACAGTCAGAAGTTTCGATACAAGCTCTATATCACCTTGTAAAAGGGAGTTATATCAACAGTTTTTTAGAGCTCAATATATTTTAAGCATTTGGAAAAACGCTTCTCAAAAGAACCAATGACGTTGACCCTAGTAGAGTATGGTTGGGTGAAGCAAGAAAACTCAATGTTTAAATGGTTCGAGGGAGATCAACTGCCATGTCTTGTCAGTGATTTGATTGGTAATTCTACAGGAAATTAAATAGTTATAGAAACACTGTAATAACGATATTAATTTTAATTTTACTTTACTGAAACCGATGAAGTAGGTGAGATTCATTCACATTATGAAGATGATAATTGAGATGATAATTCTGACGTATGAAGAAAAAATGGATATGAAGATTAAACATTTTCATTATTTAATGGTGTACGCAATTACTATTTTCATTTTTGAATTTGTGTTTTATATTTCTTATATTCATAACAGTTTATTAAATAGTCAGCAGATACCATCGATTAAAAATTGAGTTATATATATATATATATATATATATATATATATATATATATATATATATATATATATAAATATATATAAAATCGCAAAGGAGAAAATATTTTACTGTCGTAGCAACCGACGGAACTTTCTACCTTGAGGAATATAAGCTTCTAATACTATCAAGAATAATATATTTAAATTTCAAATTTCATTAAATCCTTTTTTTAAGTCTAAAAGCTTCTGTCGTGACGTCATAACCGTGGTAGTCTTTTGCCATTTCAATTACAAGTCACAACAATACTACATTTTGACATATCAAAATTGCAAGTTTCCTTTGTCAAATGATGAAAGCTGTCACATCTGAGAGACGCTGAAATTACCGCGACTGGGCTTAACTTGGATGGTAGGTACAATAGAGTCACTGAGGGAATTTTAGGCTTTCATAATATGTATACATGTTGTCTGCGGGCCACTGACTCAGACTATCCGGGACGGAAGCCCTTTGAGTATTTGTGGGAGAAAAGTGTTCCGTCCAATAAACTTCCATCGCGGTACTAAGATATCAGAAAGTCCATTTGGAGAGAGCAAAATGATGAATTTTGTATGTATTAGCGAGTTACATGACTGCTTGATTATTCGTCAGATTAATATTTGTCATCGCGAAAAACATTCGCAGGCTTTCTTAATCTAGTCTTTTAGATCATATATTTTCACCAAAATATTCATAACACGTTGTGGTAAAATTATTTTTGAAGGCAATAAAATTACAAGACATTTCTAAAATACTGCTGTATATGCCTTTTAACATCAGGGGATATTTTTTCGTTTTACACATGCTAATAGTTTGCTTTAATTAAAACGAATGCATTATCTATTTCTTTTAAAGTAAAATTGTCAACGAATTTAAATCTATAATAGTAACAAAGTTTTTTTTGAATAAATTACATATTTGCTGACCAAATTTGTAACATGGAAGCATATGCCTACTAAATGTTCCATACAGGAATGGCGTTCCGGCCATCGTATGTGTAATATTATGTTGGAATAATTAGGAGTGTATTGAAAATATGGAAAACTCTGTCAGGCAATATCCGACATCCAAATTTATAGCTTCAAACGTTTAATTCATACTAGACGACCCCTATATTGCCAAATGACTTTCTGCAGTGTTTTCAAAATAGGCAAAAAGGGATGGAGACATTTCTTCATAGAGTGGTTCAACTGAAGTATTTAAATGAAAGTTACTGAAATAAAATTAACAAATCATTGCAACTGACATAAATTCTAATTGAACATCAGGAAAATTATAAGAGTGAATCTAAATAAATGGCTTCTTACAATTTATAATATATAATACGGTAAGCTGTTGTGTTGCTCTTAGACCGGTATTCCTAAACACAAGGTACTACATAAGTGCTAACATCTCAGGTTCCAGAAAAGCAAGGGTCGAGACCTGCTCTCATATTCCTAAACGTCCTGAGATGGTATCATATAAGTCACGGCTTATTATTTTCCGTCCCGTATGCAGCTTTAAACAAATGAAGGATTACTCGACGGTATTTTTTTTTTGGTACAGAACAAGTAGCAGTGATTGTCAACATCTATTTGACAAAAACACGTTTATTTGTTAAATTAGATCGTAATGTATTAAATATTATTTTGTTTTAAACTGTAAGTAATCATAACTATGGCAATATAATTACAAATTACCTAATGTAGCGTTAGGAATTTAAGTATTACAAATAAAATGACTGTCTTTTGTGCAAAGAAAAAAAAAAACCAGTAAGTTATCTAATTTAAGTGGTGTTTGAGACCTTGAAATGCGGGAAGCTGTAAGATCGAGACAGCCTCTAGGCGCAAGTAACTGTCTGTGGCGCGGTCTTCTCGCCAACAACACACTTCTACGATACATAGATGTCATATAACAATATAGGTGAGTTGCACACATCTGTACCGTATGAAAGATTCTGCACCAAGTTTTCAATGCTCAATAACACCTCTAAAACATCCATTTAGGCCGCTTGACAATGTGTTGTAATGATTACTGGTTACACACACGTGTAACGATCTTTGAATAATATTCCTAACCAGAGGTCGCTCACGTAAGTTGAGTAGATTTCAAATATTCTTGTAACGACCTAGCTGTGCACAGCTCGCCGACCTGAGTATACGGCCTACTTAATGACGTGCACAAGGATGCAGGACCACCGAGACTTTTCTTTAAGCCTACTTTACACTGTCCGTTTGTGTGTTTCTCAATTTATCTCCCACATTTAAAAAATCTATCATACGGAGCGAATGTAAACAAACTTGGTAATAATGTAGTACAGTAGACTAAGTTGATTTGGCTTTTATGTTATTCGTTTATATTTTCATAATAGCGGTCATTTAAAATGTTTTTTTTTTTTTTTGCATGAGATGTATACAACTAGTTTTTTTTGAAGAAGTGTTGTTTATATTAGCTGTCAAAATACCAGCATTGTGAGTACCTATGTTTATTTGATCAAATGAGTTATCTATACTAACTACGCATCTGAAAATATCCTAACTTGGTACATATATTTGATATTAACGTATTTTTAATATATCATATATAGTTTTAAACACACGATGATTCAGGATAGATTTTATTAGTACCGTGTGGAGAAGTTTATGAAGAACTAAATGGAAAATGTGATTTCAATGTTTTCGTGAAATTCATTATATTTTAAAATTGACTTCAAAGTGTTTATTATTTTAACAAAATAAACTACTTGATTTGTAATTGATTTGACACTATTCAGAGTCTTATTTTGCTTTACGTTTTCATAAATTACATTTTGTGGTCCACTATAACTCACTTCACTGAAAAATTTGAAAACATATTTTCGGCATATTTTTTATAGGCTATCGCCACGTTAAATCAATACTCTTTGTACCACTTAACTATGAAGGTAATTTACGATTCAGTGTTTATAATAATGAACGTCCTCTAGTTTTTAAGATCTCATGTCATGAATACATCATATTTTTCTATAAGAGCTGGGCCGATTTTAAAAAAAGTTAATTTTCAAACTTTAATTTTTAAAAATTTGTTTTAATTCGTTCCAATTATTGTAGGTTCACTGTGATAGAATATAGCATCACACGAACAAGCAAATATATTTTTTCGTTTGTTTATATCTACATGATTAATGTGAATATTTTTGGTTTATTCACACCCAAATTGAGGAAAATAGTCTTATTAGTTAAGCTTGTACCTCATCGATATATGAACATTTCATTCGCAGATACGTACACAAGTGTGATTACTTAAAAAGTAAAACTGTAGTTTTTTTACTATGGTCCCTTACTTTGAGATTTTTCTCTCGACAAATGGCCGAAAAATATACTACGAAATAGTGGCATTGACACGCCTATTAAATGTCCTACAGTCTCTATGCACAATGTACTGAACCAGCAAGTAGTTTTCTGTCGTACAAACAGCTTTTTGAATTAGGCTCTTACAAGGATAAGTCACAGTTTACTCACAGATAAGCCATGGCCAATACCCAAACCCTTGTAAAATTGTTTAGGAATACCGGCCTTTGAGTTAGGTTAGTCATGTGCGAGACGATGACGCAAATTATAATGTGAGTGCGTGTATGTTTTAAGGCCGTTACTGAAGCAGCTGCATGAGTCATCGCATACACACTTTGTGTTAGACTGCAGTGCTGACCGCCTACTGGACATGTTGCGTCAAGCAAGACAGGTCAACATGATGGGTGACTACGAGGGCTACCTTCTAACTTCACTGGTAACTATCTATCTTATATTTCTCACGTTTGCTTCTGAAGTAGTGGCCCGAGTCCTCACACACACTTCATGTCAGACTGCAACACAGACCGCCTACTGGACATGTTGCGTCAAGCAAG
>PNEQ01003540.1:2532-25674 GCA_003012365.1 Medauroidea extradentata | reverse complement strand
ACATGGCGTAATTATTTTTCGAATATACTGGTACCATCCATGTACTCCAAATGCAGGTATGATATGCAGAAAAAACTTGAAAATGCAGAATTTGTCAGCGTAACAGACATGTGGACATCAAGCTGCAATGACGATTACCTAAGCCTCACTGCTCAATATGTTGACAGTGATTTTGTTTTGCAGCACCTGGCACTACAAGTTACCCCATTTCCAGAATTCTCACATTGCTGTAAATATGCAGAATTTTATAACTGATACACTGACAAAATGGAATATAGCACAAAAAGTTGTTGGTATTGTGCGAGACATTGGAAAAAATACAACATCTGCACTTGAAACCTCGGCGTATGCAAATATACCCTGTTTGGCACATGTAATTCAACTGGTAATTAAAGATGGTTTGCTTAACAACAAAATCATTACCAACCTGGCTAGTAATTGTAGATGCATAGTAGGTCACTTCGGGCATTTGTCTCATTCTTGCAAAGTGCTGAAGAGCTGTCAGCAGACTGTGAAGGCCAAGAAGCATAAACTGGATCAAGACGGACCAACTCGATGGAATGCTGTTGTTCTTCACATGATGAAGCATTTGCTTGAGCAGAAGCAAGCAATAACACTCGCAGCAATCACATTAAAGTTCCCGGTGGAACTGACATCAAGTGACTGGGAACTGACTGGAAATGCTGTTAACTTGATGGATATCTTTGAAAAAGCACCACTTGTAGCGAGTTCCAATACAGTTACTGATTCTGAAATTATTCTGAAAGTGAACGGCACTGTAAAAGAACTGGAAAAGCTTGCAGCTCCAAGATCAGGCCTTCAAGGTGTAATAAATGACCTCCGTACATCGCTCAAGATACGCTACAAGGATGTTGAAGACGACAAATTGTGTGCCCCAGCAACACTCCTAGGCCTAAGACTTAAGTAATATGTTTTCACTAACCAAGACAGTGTTAAAGCAGCAAAACAGGTTTTACTGGATTTGATGAATGATGTTGACACCACTTCTGAAAATATGCAGGTATGGAATTGCTACACTAATAATTTTCATTGCTAAGGAGAAACTGCATATTTTGAAGATATAGCCAGTTATTTATAAAAAAAATTCTAATATCTGTTTGAGTACTTAGATACACACAAAAATATAGGACGAAACATAATCGCAGAAGCGCGTTATCGCGACGTTTCGCTGCATAAAGCAGCTTCCTTGGACGAAGAGACATGGCTGACTCTTCGCCCGAGGAAGCCTCGTTTCCCAGCATCCATTGATAGTTTTTCACGGTCTCGACAAATTGCCTATATAAACAATATTAAATAAACCCACATGGATCGTTCATATATGCATAAATTTCTCGCATCAACCATTCAGACATTTTCGCCAACAAAAAAAAGTTAACTTACATTTTATGTTTTCATACCAAGCTCGTATACACTTCTAGAAACAAACAGGTGTAAACAACTTATCATAACCAAATAAGGCAAACATTAACAGTTGTCAAAAATACGGACGAACGTAATATGTTTGGTTTGTTTTGACCATAAATTTCATCGTTATTGTTTCAAATGTTTGGCAATCGTGTTCATCTTATTTCAAGAAACGTACGTACTGTAGGTTGTGTGTGTAAACACAAACATTGTTGTATTTTTGCTAAACGAACAACAAACATGTTGCCACCAACAGGAAAATGTAATCTTTTATGGAGGAAATATTTTTTTAAGTTGACATCCAAATAATTTTCAATAGATTTTGAACATGTATTGTGTATAAATTCATTTTGTTCTATTGTAAATGTGTGCTTTTATTTTCACATCTCAGTAAAGTTTAGTGAATAAATTGCAGTAAAGTTTAGTGAATAAATTGCAGTAAAGTTTAGTGAATAAATTGCAGTAACTATTCGCTCACTTGAAGAATGCCATGAAATAATAAAGGAGGCAGAGAAATGACCCGATGAAAAGCATGCTGACATCGCCAAATGTCTCGGATTGCCACCTTCGACATTAAACTTGATTGTCGATAATACAAATGAGCTACGACCATATAGAATACACACATATTTGGAGTGCCAAGTTTCATGTGGTGGACATATTAAAAATAATTTTTAAGGTTATTTTTTCAGTTTTTTTAGTGTGGGAGTTGTGGGGGGGGGGGGTGGTGTTGCGTGTTTCCCGCATGTTTCGTTTTCTCGCATGCATCGTTGTTTCTCATTGGTCCCTTGAAAAATGATGGATAGAGGTTTTGACTGTAATCTTTTGTCACAACCCGTGGCCGTGCAAAAATCAACGAGTCTCAAACACCAGACTTCAATCAGGTTCTTCTACTGTAACTTGGTCAGATAACCCACAGACAGTGCATCAAAAAGTTCCAATTGTAAAGGAACGGCAGTTGCTTGTGTTACCAGACTGAACTACTCCATCTGATTTTTTCAACCTTTTACTGGAAGACACTTTTTATGAACTAGTTGTACAACAATCAAATGAGTACGCAAAAGAGTTTTTTTTGTCTTTGGGAAGTGACGAACATTCCAGGACAGTTCAATGGAAAGATGTGGACGAAATGAGAACTTTTTTTTGCTTTATTATTACACGTGGGCACCATTCCTTTGAATCACATACAGGACTATTGGGAAAAGACCTACTATTTGACATTCCAATATTTACTGCGAACATGAGCCGTGGTTTGTTTTTGTTGATTTTGCGATGCCCCTCATTTTACGAGAAATCCTGGGGATGGAGAACCAGAGCCTGATGACAGACTTTTCAAAATACGTCCTCTTATAAATTATTTCAACCAAAAAATGTTGCATGTTTACTATCACGGCAAATGTTTATCTCTTGAGTCGATGGTGTTTTGGTGTTGTAGGCTTGTGTTTAGACAGTACATAAAAAACAAGCGATTACCGTAGTATGGAATCAAATAGTGTGCGCTTACAGAACCAAATGGGACGGTTATAAAGTTATGTGTTTACATTGGAACATTTGATGACTTTAATTGTAAGGGACATGCCAGCAAGGTGGTCGTGCATTTGATGGACGAAAAAATTGCATGTAGGCCACCCCAAATTATATGGGTAACTACTATAATAGTTATGACTTGGTGCTTCAATTGTTGCAAAGGAATACGCTGTCCACAGGAACTCTGCAGATCAACAGAAAAACACAACCGTCCACATAAGAACTGCTAAGCTCACTAAAGGGGAAACACAAGCTCGTCATGCAAATAATGTGGTGATAGGCTAGTGGCATGACAAACGAGAGGTAAAGTATTATCTCAACAGAATTCAACAATGACGTGGTGGAACATGAATCAAGGAGACAGCAAGTTGTACGGAAAACTCGTCATATTTACGAGTACAACAAATACATGGGTGGTGTGGATAGGCACGACCAAATGATGGCTTATTATCCATTTGAGTGAAAAACTCTCAGGTGGTATAAGAAGTTAGGAATTCATATTTTTCGCATGCTACACATAAATGTATACATTCTCTGCAAGAAATATGGCAATAACTCACGCATACCTCCGTGTGATTTTCGACTGGCTATTATGTATTAGACAAATACTGCCAAAAACAAGAATGATTCGTTCACCAGCCTGTCCACGAAGACCTCGGGAACACATTTTGGAGAAAAAAATGCTCGGACCCAAGCAAAGAAGGTGGCACATCGCCATTGCATGGTGTGTTACAAGAAAGGAAGGTGCAGGGAAACAGCACATTGTTGTTCAACATGTCCCATAAAACCAGAACTGTGTGCAGCAAGGCTTTTCTTCTCAGTTCCACAAAAATGTCTGAATCTTACACTAATTGAAATTTATATTCCAATACTTGTGGCAGCATCGCATAGACCATTACATCTGTAAATTAGGCAACTATGATCAACACGTAATACTTTGATTTCAAAATACATCACAAATTTCTATGTTTTGTGGGTATACATTTTAATTCAATTGGTATGTTTTAGGGTAATAAGGTACATTTATTTCCTATTTTATATGTTTCTGGAATAAAAAACTCAAATTAGTTGCATGTACCATATGTCATCTCATCAATAGAATACATGATGGCGATAGATGTCATTAGCACTGAGGGGAAAGATATCATGCTTAGTGCTAATGATGTCTTGAGACGCCATTCAATTATTTTTGCTTACAATCACATTGTTACCTGTATATAATTTAAATCTCGCAATACTTAAGCTTATTTCATGCAATTCCACAAAGACATTTGTTCAGCTCCACGGTTGTGTAAGTCAATATTACTTCAGCAGTGAAAGTGTTAACTTGGAACAGTATCATTGTACAGATTATATAGTTACTACATTAAAAAAGTGCGATCTTATCAAGGTCAGAAATATTGGGATAGTAAATTTTAAATCATTCCCAATACAAATGTATTCATATAAATCCTAGGACACACATATTATCTGTTGGATAGCTTGTCTCTCAGTCATAAAATTATCTTCACAGTGATTCAGTCCACTACTTTCATTCTTGAACCATCACAGAGACAAAATGAATGTTACTTTAAATTGTACTGGAAATGAGTTATTGCAAAATCCATAATATAGACCATACGAAAAATTGTCAGCACTTCAAAACGATCTGACAAAACAAATTTCATTGCAAACATGGCTAGGACAGAAGACTACAAATGTTATCTGGTTTGAGGTACATAAAAGTATCTACAAAAACAAAATCACTCATGTTAATGGCAAAAAGAAATTATGTAACAGTATACAAGTCAAACAGAAAAAAATATAGTATAATCAAAATTATACTACTATTTGAAATAATTTTAGTCTGTAACTTATTAAATTAAAATGTACACATTACAAGCTCAAAAAATTACCAGTACACAATTTCTTGTCGCACTGCATCAGTTGAGAGGTGCAGTGGACAAACGTTGAAAAAAATTCAAACTAATTAACAGTCTTGGCTTCTGACTGATAAAGTAGACAGACTGTATATTTACATTCCCGGTCTTTCTCAAAAACTCCAGGGAATCTTAATTGAAAGAACAGAGTTAGGTATTAAACGATATACTAATAGCACATACACCAAAGCTGTTTTAACTACACCTGATAGGCCAACAGTAGGTCAGGCACGTCAAACTCCCTGGGACTGCAGATATTTTGTCGTTGGTAGGGAGCATCACATGGGCCCCAACATTATAAACGTCTGCCATAGACACTTATAATTTTTGGATTTTTATGTTCGTTCAGAGGCGAGAATGATCACAAAAAATTCCTCGAGTACAGTATGTGGCCCACCAGTTTGAACAGCACTTGCAGTAGATTATCTGAGGTGTTCGAGTACACGATTACCACAGACAACGCTTAACCAGAAACAGCAATGCTGTGGCAACCAAACAATTACAGTACTCGCAAGTTTTTTTATTAGAAATATTTGATCCCTTATCTATTACAGCTCAGTCCTTGCAGGCAGAGTAACTCCCACCTCTACTCAGCAATAATAAAGTGAATTTTTGAATGTTTGTTACATTGGAACTTGATAATATGATGGTTTGTGGACATACACCACCGCTTTTGATTTGTTGATAAAACCTGTAAAACAATGAACATGCACACCACCACGACAACTAATCGTAAAGAAAAGAATGGACATACTTGAGCCAACAGAAACTCAGAATTGGGAGCCCAGTCAAGCTACAACAGAAAAGACAGGTGCAAATGTAAAAGAAATGCTGACTGCAGAGTTTTTATGTACGAGATTCGACAGACAATATTTGACGAGACACAAATGATAACAAGGCAACAAACAACACGGCAGTCAGCAGAGTGTGCCAAGATATTCTGAATTGGAAATTGTCAGATTGCTACAATACAACAGAACAGAAAGATGGAACAAACACTGAATGTAAAAATACAATGGAAATAGACAAGGGCGACACTGGACAGCACACAAATTACTATAAGACAACAGACAACACAGGATTCAATCAACGAAGAATGCTACATTTCAGTAATGGTATCATTTGTATGTCATCAAGTATTGTATCTTTCATAAGTCAAGTATTGTCTTTCAAATCCATAATCAATGGTGTATATCCATAAACCAATATACAGGTAGAGTCGGAAGGAAAGGTACATGCTTTGAGGGGTGATTGTACTGGCGATTCTGAACAAAATGTTTCTAATAAACATATGCCCTTTTCTTAACCGTTTCAGAGAAACCTAATGAAAACTACAAGGAACGGGATAAGTGCAGGTAACGGTAAATCACGCTACTGTTATCATATGTTGTGTGTGCCACACGGTGGCGCTATAAGTATTGTGCAGTTGTTTACCTCAGTCTCAGTCCTACAGTGCTTGCCCTAGTATTGTGAACTACAGTGTTGTTACGCGTACAGTGAATACAGTTCAGTGTAGTCAAAAACGCCACAGGTCTTCACACATGAAGAGTATGCTGACATCTTTGTCTACGGTTACTCTGATGGGAAATCCAGAGTCACTGTTCGCGAGTATGAACGACGATTTCCTAACCACAGAGTTCCAGATAGCAGAATGTTTAGCACGGTATTTGCAGGATTGGGTGACCGCAGTATGCTTCCCAGCGTAAATGTTGTATCCGAACGTCCCGTACAACAAGCTCTTAATGAAGTTAAGAACATTCTTCAGGTACTAGAACGCAGTCCAACAACTAGCTCGAGACGAATTACTGCTCAACTTCATATTCCACAAACAAGAGTGATACACACAGTACACGAACAGTGTCTGTATCCATACCATTGGCAGAGTGTACAACATCTGCATGCAGGAGATGATGTCCACCGGCAAGAATTCTGTCAGTGGATCATTGCCAATGATCAATTAATTCCACGTATTCTGTTCACTGATGAGTCAACATTTACCCGCAGCAGAATCATCAACACACGCAACTCTTACGTATGGGCAGACGAAAATCTACAGCCTACTGTAAAAAGGAATTTTCAACGACGTTTCTCAGTTAACGTGTAGTGCAGTATTATTGATGACCAATTTATTGGTCCAGTAGTTTTAGATTATCGTCTTAATGGAGAATGGTATCTTGATTTTCTTCAAAACGTGTTACCAGAATATTTTGAGGATATCCCTTTGGCAGCAAGAGCTCTTATGTACTTTCAGCAAGACAGAGCTCCTGCACATTCTGTACGGCCAGCGACACAGTACCTCAACGAAACTTATCGTAGGGGTTGGATCGGTCGCCATGGAGTCATTACTTGGCCACTGAGGTCACCTGATCTTACCCCAATGGATTACTGGTGTGGGGTTGGCTTAAAAGTAAAGTCTACATGCGCAGGGTGGACACAAAAGAGTAACTTCTCACTCGTATTTACCATGCTTGTGCTCAAATAAAGCAATGTACTACAGTGGAACCTCGTTAATACAAACCCTGTTAATAAGTTCTCATTAATAAAAAGTTATTTTTATTCCCCTTGGAATGGGACAATAAATGATATATTTACTTTAATGTTTAATAAAAATTTTGTTTATGCAATAAACCATACAGTATAAAGTTCTCAAGTAAAAGGAAGTCATCGTGGTGAAAAGGCTATTTGATTTGTGCGGATAAACAGTGTGACCAAAAATTTAGAAACTTTTTTAGTTTTTAGTGAACACCTGTTAATACAAACCTCATTAATACAAAGAGGCAAAATTTTGGTCCTCTCAGATTTGTATTGAAGAGCTTTGACTGCAATGAGCTCAGATTAGCAACACAGCAGCTGTCTATCAGAGCAGCAAAATGCATTAAAGTTGGTGGTGGAGTGTTCGAACATGTTTCGTGAGGAAATGAACACAATTAAACAAAACATACGACAATTGGGGTTTTACTACAATGAAACCTCGTATTTATGTTACCGTTATTTACGGTTTACCGCAAATTGCACGTTTTTCTTCAGGTCCTGTTTGTCTGCCATTTAGTATTACGTTAAATTTTCCGGTATATAACATGAAAATTTTATTTTTCCTGCTGTTTATGTTTTTCGCCCATGTTTTCGCCATCCGAAGACAATATAAACACGAGTCATAGATGACGAAGAAAGGACATCTAAGCTTGTTCGGAAATAGAACAAAGAAGAAACATCACAACGAAGTTGGTGATCACGTGCAAAGCCATAGGAGAATGATCGTGATCGCGCGTAATGGTTGCGCTCACATCACAATAAAGTCAAAGTGGCAGCAAGACAATTGCTGTCGCTAGTGCTATCAATTGTCTCTAACGCTATTGATAACTATATTCACGTTGGCAACATTGATCTCTTCACAAGCGTTTAATTGTATTTGTTTGTAAGAGCAAATAACTAACTTTAACCTAAAATTTTTTAAATGGGTTTGAAAATGATTTTTTATAAGCAGACGTGTTTTAAAATAATATCCTCTTTGGTGCAGCGTGCTTTAAATGGTTATATAACAATAATTTAATGAAAAAAAAATAGCCAAAATTTTTTATATACCAATAATTGACACTGTAATAATGGAGAAGTGTGAAGAGTTTGTGGAAACGTGTGTTGATCTGAATAAAGAACTTTACATTCCCATTCAAATGTGTACGGTTTTTGTCTAAATTCGTGACAGCATTGCAAAAAATGGCAAAATGCTTAACAGTATTAACCAAACAGGAAAAAAGGAGAAAAAAAACAGATCTAACATATTATGTTCTCTTGGTATGTGCATGTGCCATAAATTTCCCCATAACAGTACATTAAATTCCGATATTGGTAACTTCATACCTGCCAACTTTTCACAGTGACCATCCATCAGTAAAACTTTTCCAGAATGTCACATTTTTGCGTAAACTGCATCAGTCACTATGACTTATAAGCTGTACACTTAATAACACATAATATTTTTAACGTTTGTTTTAGTAGGTCTAGTTAGCAAGACCTAAATATGTAAAAACAATCATTTGCCAAGTTATACTTTGAACAATTTCCTGTTCATTTAATACTTTGAAAAATCCATCATTCTTTTATAATTCAAAATGTACACTTGCATCTTTAAACAACCTGTAAGCACAGTTATACAAATATAATAGTTTCACAGAGTTTTATATAAATCTCAACCACTTTTGTATGTGACATGAAATAGCCCAGTACAAAACTAGATTGAGTTTTGAGTTATGAAATACTGTAAGGCAATATTCAGCTCTAGTTACAGCGTCGTCAAAGCCTACTTATGAATATTCATGTTTAATTCTGCGATTTTCACGTAGGCCTGTAACTTCAAATATACCGGTAAGTTACAGTTAGGTGCTTCATACCTCTTTCCATAAATGACCAATAAACGCCGCAAAAAAAATACACTAGCAGTAATTATAAACAGTTAGTTTATATCATATAAAAATATTATTGTACGTACGCTTCAAAATAAGAGAAAATAATTTTTCTTCCAAGTTCGCAACGGTATAAACACGCGCGCAATGCATCTTTCCAACTTCAAAATTTCATCACATCACACTGTACTTATACGTCATATTCATTACAACAGCGGAAAAAATATTTTTAGTTTCAAAGCTAAAAATTCAGCATCCAAGAACATAAAAAAGTGCCCACTTGGATAAGAAAACACACTTGTTGCTTAAAAACAATAACACGCATGTCGCCATCCTGTAACAGCCCATATAAGAACACCACAGATAGGCTGTTAGCTCCAAAATATGCCAATAAGAAACTGGGAACAAAATATATACCAAATTTTGTTATTGGTTCCTGTAGTGTAGTGTTCATTGTGACCAATTGCAGAATCCACAGTAAAAACTGATTTTACGACAATAGCAGAGACAAACAACACTGAAAAACAAGTTTCATGTTGGTGCGCTTGCGCAAAACATATTTGTCCGCTATTCATTTGTAAATAATGACAGAAATGTACACATAAC
The DNA here is from genome assembly GCA_003012365.1 of Medauroidea extradentata. Classification (NCBI taxonomy): domain Eukaryota; kingdom Metazoa; phylum Arthropoda; class Insecta; order Phasmatodea; family Phasmatidae; genus Medauroidea; species Medauroidea extradentata. The sequence continues at coordinate 15,797 of PNEQ01003540.1, read as the reverse complement.
ATTGTCGAACATCCCGAAATCAGTAAAACTTTCTCAGGTATGTAACTTACACTGAACCAAATTTTACGTGATAAAATATGATAAATGCATTGCTTGCATGAATACTATCAGTTTGATTTTACGTGTAGAGAGTTTTTTAAGCAACAGGAAAACAAAAGTACTAAATAAGTTAAGCTAAATGGGTTATTTGAGATTTCCTTTAATTTACACTTTTTTGCTCTGTCCTCCTGAAAAGTGTAAATAAGGGGTTTCACTGTATATGTGCAAGTGTGCTTCAAAACCCCACCGATAATAACCCAACCACAGCAAATTTAGCACTTTTGAAGATCATGTCCACGATAACAATCAAGAAAGATATTTTACTGTTGTCTTAAATGTTAACACTGGGTTTATTACAAACACAGCTGTGCTTTTGTTAACAATTGGTGGAACTATATAGGCAAACTTTGTTAGTGCATAGCATCACACACACTGATACCATGTTTGGCATGTCAAATATGTACCCTGCATTCATCCCAGCTTTGCAGGGATTGTTTGGGAAAATATGTGGTCGTGGTAGATGAGGTTCACAACCTACATGCATGGATGCAAACTTTCAACTCCATCACACACTGGTTTACAGGAAACAAATATTAAAAAACTTAAAATATGAAATAAATATTTACTGTACACATGTAAAGTGCTAATTCAAAGTTACACCATAGCCTTTGATGCACATAATATTTGATCCTTTGAAGCCTAAATCTGTCACAGCTGTCCTTTTACGTATCCCAGTTTTAACTTTTTTAAAACACAATTTATCTTGTACCTCACACAAATCAGAACACTTTTCTAAAGACTTCAGTTTTTCTTTTCTTGACTTCTTTTTGTACTTGTTTGTAGCTTCAGCATCACATTGTTCAGGACCATTTAAGCTACTGGTAAGTTTAATATCACATGTAGGCAGAGTTATATCTTCAACGTAACAACTTTCTTCAAATCCTATCACTGACACTTTATCATCTTCCTGTGACATGCTCAATTCACACGTTTTGTATTTCCTCCTTTTCTTCTTCACTTTAGCAACTCGTAAGTCATCTTCAACATGGATAGTTTCATGAACACTTTGCTTTTTATATTTTCTTTTGTGCACATGTTTTTTACTTTTCACTTCTTCTTCGTTGTTAATTAAGTCTACATACATTTCCATTTCACTGACTCTACTTTCTTCATTATTCTCTATATCAAAATTAGTAACAAAATTTTCACTTTGGTGTTCATTTTCACATTCTGATACTTGAACCACAAAATCTCGCACTTTATTCTTTAACTTTCGGAGAGAATTGTCAGTCTCATTTGTACTGTTGCCTGAGTCAGTAGCAGGACTAGAAACCTTATTTCCAATAACTAATTCATCACTCTCTCCAGTTTCGAACATACTACTGGTGTCATTTTTCCTAGGCTTTAGTATTACACTGTCTTGAACTTTTCTTTCGTAAAAACTGTCAATGGCTTCTTCTTTTTTATTTACATTCTTGCCAAGAATACACTGCAAATCTTTTGCTGAGCAGCGACTCAAGTCTTTTCCACGAATAAACTTCCGGTAACTGAAAACATAAATTTTGTACAATTACCCTAACTTATTTCACAGAAAATGTTAAGGTAAAAAATTTCAAAAATTTGTTTCCTTTGAGTAATACTCAGGCATGGCAAACAGGATCAAGAATTCTCAAAACATTAATATAACTATTTGAAGAATTAAACATTTGTTGATGACAATATACAGCAGAACTATGATTTATATTCCCTTAAATTACACTTTCTCCTTAAATACACCATTTTTTCTGGTTCCCATTATTTACCCTATGTTAACTAGATATTATATTCCTGCCACTTACACTTAAATTGAAACTTGCTTCCCTTGATTAACACTTTTTTTATGAAGCTCACAATATTTTTTCCTCCACGTACAAATTCAATGTTGATATCGTGGAAGGAGGATGAAATTTCAATAGAGAAAACTGTAGACTGTGCCTATGTAAGTGTACAAAAAATTAAAAAACTGAAAGCAATTAAATTAATGTTAGCGACTATACCCAGTAGAATGTTGATGCCAAGCAAAATTTTTTGTTAGAATATTAATTACACTTTACTTAGAAAGACTTTTTGAGGTCGTGTATTAAATCTGTGCAGCAACTATGAATTAACTACAGTAGAGCACCCCTCAACCGTAATTCCCGTAAAAGGAACTCCCGATATCCGGAACTAATTTTCCACAAAAAAAGTCTCTGTAACATTTCCATGCGGCAACAAGGCCATTTCTGCTTGCGCCAGACTGTACATCCCTTCTAGCCCGCGCGCACGCCTGTCGGAGGGCCAGTCTTTCCCGCGTATAGCGTCAATACGAAGCTGCTTTTCGTGTGGATACGCAGTTGCTTTTCGCGTCGGACGGTAATTATTATAAACGTGTTTATGTTATAAATAGTTTCATTGTTTCACTATGTTAAGTAAATGGAAAATTCCGGGTTCTTGCGACACACTAAACGGCAAAGAAAAATGCTGACCATTCAAGAGGAGACAGACATGTTAAAAAATTGGATGCCGGAAGTTCTGTCAAGTCGATGTGCACATTTTATGGTGTAGGAGTGTCCACAGTTTATGACATAAAAAAGCAAAAGGACGAACTGTGCAAATTTTATGTTGACAGTGAATCCAAAGCTGGAATGGAGATTCAAAAAACACTTCGCCCAAGCAAAAGTTGCGAATTGAATGAAGCTTTGATGAAATAGTTCCGACAAAGGAAAAGCGAGGGACTAAGCATTTATGGACCTATGCTCACTGAGCAAGCTAAAATTTTTCATGCTGAACTTAAACTTGATTATGAATGTGATTTTTCTTTAGGGTGGTTACAAAAGTTTAAGAAAAGGCAAGGAATTTCTCTGTATGCACTGAGTGGTGAGAAACTTTCTGCAGACACAAGCAGTAGAAAAGTATGTCCTTGAGTTCGCCCAGTTTGTGTCGGATGAAAAACACCCGAGCAGGTGTATAATGCAGACGACATTATATTGGTGGTGTATTCGAGAAATACTTTGTGTGCACATAATGATGCGCATATTGGGATGAAAGAAAGCAAAGAACGAGTAACAGTGTTAGGTTGTTCCAACGTAGCTGGAACACACAAGATCAAACTCTTAGTCATCGGTAAAAGTACGCTGCCATGAAAGTTGAAAGACGTCAAGGTAATGCCTGTGGAATATACATCAAGCAAAAAAGCCTGGGTGTCAAAAAAAAAAAAAAAAAAAAAAAAAAAAAAAAAAAAAAAAAAAAAAAAAAAAAAAAAAAAAAAAAAAAAAAAAAAAAAAAAAAAAAAAAAAAAAAAAAAAAAAAAAAAAAAAAAAAAAAAAAAAAAAAAAAAAAAAAAAAAAAAAAAAAAAAAAAAAAAAAAAAAAAAAAAACAGAAGACTGGTTCAACAACATTTTCATTCGACAGGCAAGGCAACACTGCAACAGCGTAGACTTGGACACGGGATGCAAGATATTTCTTGTGTTGGATAATTGTTCCACCCACCCACCAGCTGAAACCCTGCCAAAAAATAATGTGCAAGTTATATATCTGCCACCGAACTGCACGTCACTCATTCAGCCGCAAGACCAGGGAATCCTACGCTCACTTCAATGCCGATATCGATCACAGTTTCTGCGATACTTCCTTACTGACCTAAATGGTGACAAAACTGTTGAGGAAATAAAGAAAGAATACAGTTTAAAAGATGCAGCGTGGGCACTTGCAAGAGCTTGGGATAGCATCCCTAAATTTACCCTGAACAATACCTGGCACAAACTATGGCCTATCATAATTTTCACTAAAGAAAATTAAAAAGACCCAGCAGACTTCAATGGATTCAATATTTCTCAAGAAAAAAAATTGGCAAATGACCTGATAAAGTATGCAAAGACCATAACCAGTCCTGAAATTGCAGAACTGCAAGAAAATAACTTTGAGGAATGGTTCTCTGTTGACTGCGATGTTCCCGTCGTGCACCATTATACAGACGAAGAGATTGTGGAAATGGTCACGAACAAAAATTGAGAAGACGAGAAAGAAAATGAAGATTCCGATGTAGACCAACCTTCAGAAAAAATCACTCCGTAAGAATGCATTTTTCACGTGACTCGACTGATAGCGGGGCTTGAGCAGCGAAGCTACATAAGTGAACAGCAGTTAATGAGCCTGTACCGCCTAAAAAAAAACAGGAAGAACAGAAGTCAAAGCAAACTCACATCACAGATATGTTTAAGATCTTATCAGGTCCCGTCACCAGTGCCGTAAACAAACAGCGTGATGAAACAGCCGGCCCGAGTAGTACTTCCACTCCCGCTACACACGCTGACACAAGTGATAGCTAGTAACATTTACTTCTAATGTGTGGTGCTTTCAGTTTGTAGACAATAATTTAGGGACTTTAATATACTATGGTTAAACAGTCTACATTTACGTAACAGTATTTCTCCAACTTTATGTTTGTAAATAATACGTTATAAAGTGTTATTCTTGTGAATGTAAAATGTTAACTGTGCGTGGCAGTGACTATACACTCTCCAGGAAGTGTGAATCGCTAGCGTGTCAACGCAGAAGTATAACAACACCGCAGCTGTAGTCCCACTACCTCCCCTCTTCTCAGGACTCTTCACTCATGAACGCACGCACCCACCCACAGCGATGAGAAACACCCGCCTCCCATCCGCTAGCTTGCTTGAATGAAAGTCATTCAACCGGCCCGGAGTTTTAAGACCCGGTACGGTCCCGGCATGTTTTAAAAACAGTACATACTATGTTGATCTGTAGTATATTTTTTGTAGTATAGTTTTATAACTGTTGGAAATATTTATAGGTTTGGCCATAAAAGTTAATATGTGCAGCATGTAATGGCTTTTTCCCTTGCCTGCCTACCGCAACTTCCCTTAACCGGAATAGACCTCCCCCAGATGATTCCGTTGGAGGGGTGCTCTACTGTATTAAAAATTTTTAATTACACCTAGATGTTTTGTTACAGTCATTCTTATTTCTCTCTATTTACACCAGTTTTCATTTTGTTCTTTAGAAAGTGTAATATAGGGGTTCTACTGTATGTAATAGCAAACAACTACTTCTGCAGTACAGATTTAACTAAAATGTCGAAGGACGCTTTAAATTGCTGCCAACAAAAACTCTTCAACAGGATTTTGTAAAACTAAAAATTCTAGAATATGTATTTTTTTTACAAAACGCTGTATTTATTTTAATAATGGCCACAACTGCATAATGATTGCACCCTTGTTTTGAAAAGCTTAAAAAGGATTTAAGAATACCCACATAATGAATGGTTGCACCTGTCTTTTTCAACAGGCGATACATTATACAATAATAAATTATGGGCATGAATGGATTAATGAGATTTCCTGGTCTTTTTCATGTTCACCATGCACCCCAGACATGTCTTCCTTTATTTTTGGAAGACAGGTAAAGACATAGACGAGGAAATAAGAAAAAATGGGTAAATTTACATTTTATATTGCACCGAAAAAATCTTAAAGGAAATTATTTTTAAAAATACCCTCATAATGGCTGCACACCACTGTTTGGACCAAACATTTGGTAAAAACAAAACATGTGACAATTAAGTAAATTATTTGTATTGCCAGGTGTATGTAACACACTGTCAGCACTGTTCGTTCTACCTTATAAATGGTTCAATGTGGCTTTGTTACTACGTATTTTACAAACATGGAAAGTATTTCTGCCGCATCCTGTACAAGACACTAGCGTATGCTGACACTGACCCACAGAGTACATGGCCATTCATCCACAACTACAGAGCCGTCCATTAACTAGAGTATAAACCTGGTACAGTACATCAGAGATTAAGTTATACCACAGGGCTTTATGTGTCCTCCAGTCTGAGTAAATAAACCAACCAAGTGAGGTGGCAATACGGTAACACGTTGGCCTCTCAATGTTAGGGTCATTCCTTAACAAAGGCAATGGGCTGACTCCTCTCCCAGCTACTGTCATTCTACCAACGAGCATAGCTGTCCTTAATGACCTTGCTGTTGACGAGGCATAAAACCCAATTACCTTAACTTACCTACGTAAATAATAGCTTAACTTACCTAAGTAAATAATACCTTAACTTACATACGTAAATAAAAGACATGTACCTGGTATCATACAGAATCTCTAATGGTAGAATCGCATAGGCACGGCAGAAGTGACACGACGGGCATGATGCGACACTAAAAATTCTCATTATTGTGAGCACTAGTTTGGCTGACAAGCGACAAATACTAAAAAAAAACATTACATGTAAAGAGTTCACAGCCACAACATACTAACCTCCAGTACAACAGTCACAGAAGTTGACAGTATTTCATATTTTCCCAATCATTTGTAATATACTTTAAATACCCGCTGGCATTCCGAAATGTGGAAATAAACGTATAATTACACATTTGCTCAAAAATGTTATAATTTGCAAATGTTTACCAACCACAATCTCCCTTCGAAATAAATAAACACATTTTACTCGAACTCATCAGTTTCACCACCATTTGAGCACACAATTTAATTCAGACTCAAATTAAATTTATTAATTTTTATTAGGAATTCGTGCCACATCCACCATTTTTGGTGCACTGATGTCACAACAATCTTGGTGCTGATTGGTGAACATCTTTTGTTTTTAGTGTTGCAGCGACAGTGTCGCATCTGTCGTGCCTATGCGATTCCATCATAAACATAGCACAGGTTGGAATTCTTTCTCCATCACAAGCATTATAATGGGCTGTTGTTACTGTATTATGTTATGAGAATAAAAAATAAACAGGGGTAATAAAAAAAGTAAAAGCTGTACCTACAATAACATTTTCTTGTCCAACTAGCTTATTAAAAGGTCTTTACTTTGTCTCCCAACTAGACATTGCTTGGGTTCGACCATAAATTTTAAAAAAGGGTTGTACTACACTAAGAATGTGTTATTTAAGTTTCCCAACTGGTAACAAAATTATAAAAGCTTGTTAGTGCTCCTAGAAAAGCTAGCAATGCCAACATTGAGCTACCATCATCAAAAATTAAACCAAAAAACCCTTATTTAATTTACTTATTCCTCCTCAAGAAATTCTACTAAAGAAGTTTTCTCTTTTTAGTACAAATAATGTTTACTACATTTATGAAAGCAATAGTACTTTGACCCTTGCAAGTATTCTATAACAGAGTAAAACTTTTCAAGCCTTTCAGAAACTTCTTAACAGGGCTTTACTGTAAATGTATTCATTGTTAGTAACAAGAATGTCTAAAATTGCCCTAAAGCAAGACTGGTAAACCAAAGACTATGACATATCTAGGTTGCGGAACATTATGAAGTTAGAACGGTAGCGTTATGAAACTTACTGGACTCTTGCACGAGACTGCTGCGACTGTTGTTCCAAGGAACTGACACTGACCTCTTCTTTCACACCTCCATTCAGCTCCTCTAGAAGCTTGTTGAAAGTGCTCTGGTGCTCAAGCAAATCCTCTCTTCTGCCCTTTAACCCCAAACCTGGAACAATCAATAATTATTACTGTGAAAAAACAATTTTTGGTATGCCAATTTAGGACTCTTCCACACCAGCACACCATTCAAGGTCTATCAAGTCCTTGCTTCAGTAATTCTAACTATCACCACACTCACTGAAATATTTAACTAATACCTACAGTGGAACCTGGATTTTACACCATCTGAATTACATTTTCCCCTTAAATACACAATTTATTTTTATTCCCATTATTTTCCCTATGTGAACAATGACACTCATGCCATTTCTACATTGTAGTTGATGATTGCTTCCCCTGATCTACACTTAATTATTCATGAAGCTAATGGCATTTTGTCCTCCACTTAGAAATATAGCGAGGACTGTTGATGCTGTGAATGAAGGGGAAATTATGTACAGTAAAAAGAAAACTTTACAAGTTACCAATGTATGCGCACAAAAAGTATTAAAAACAGAAGAGCCATTTAAGCAATGTTGGTAATGAATCACACCTTCCCTTGGGCAATGCCCAGGAGCATATTGCTGCAAAACAAAAATAAAATTTTTCATCTAAATTGAATTAATGATTACAAATAAAAATACATTTTGAGCTAATATACATTTTGTGCTGGAATTATGTATTAAATTGTATATATTTCTTCTGTAACAAATTAAATGTTAGTTTTTGTTCTTCCCTCTGTTTCAACTTTCTCCTTATTTCCACCAGTTTTCATTTGGCCCTTAAAATGTGTAATATATGGTTCCACTAGTACTACCAGATGCTTTCAATGAATGTAGGACACACATGGTCCAAAATCCAAAAAGGAAGCATACCTTACAGCTTAGTCAAAACATTATATATATGTTAATCAGAACAAAACGAAAATTAACTGATATAGTTATTTGCACACAAAAATGCTTTCAAATTTATTCATCTTTGACCAGATTTTTCAATTACCATTACTTTCTTAAAACTAAAATGTTATGCAGATAAACAAGAGTCATTTTCATAGTCAATAAGAATCAGTGTTGTTCAACCACGCCTATAAATTGTTCTTATGTACCTAAAGACCTCCACTTCAGTGTGTTTGTAGTCTATTATAAATTCAAGAGAATCTTTTGAACTACAATGCAGTTTCGAAAACAAGCTACCCTAATAAAAAAATTTACAATAAAAAATGACTATCAACCTCATAAAAAACATCAAGTCTTAAAAAGATTTTGTACCACTTTTGTGTACACTTAATATGTCACATGATGTAAACAAACAATAGTTTGATTTCTAATTTCCTTACTTCAAAATCAGCATGCCATTCTTTTGCTATTTAACAAGAGTCACAAATAGTTTTTCTAGATCACAGAAACTTTCTAAACACACTCTAAAATACTGGCTTTTTAAAGTGACCGAAATTTGTTTTCGAATCACAAAATGTATCCTGACTCTTGCCGTATTTCTGGGAAGCTCAATGATTGTGAGATGAAATTTACCACAATTATTCAGGTTTGAAAACACTGTCTGTGGTTGTGGTGTGGTGGTATCACTGACTAGTTTTGTGACAACATTAAGTACAGTATTGGCGAAGAGCACAATTATCTCCATCTATTGGAACTAAACCATGATACTGTCTTGCATTGAATTGGTTTCAAATTCTTAATATGCATCATCTTTTCAAGTAACTTCTCATTAATACTTCTGACAACACATTGAAAAATGTTTTTCCAAAACTTTTGCCTGAACTTTTTGTGGCAATACAACGTGGTTGTCAGAGGTCCTTTACATAAACTAACCTTTGTCACAAGATATGAAATGTGCAAATATTTCTATAATTTTGCAAACAGTGATTGTAGATTACAATGAAAACTGAATGATAAAACGAAAAGAATATAAAAATTTACACGTAGGAAAATTTATTTATTAATACCACAGTTACATAAAGAATTAACTTGTGCAGTGTAAATTTGCTATGAATAAAACAATTCGACGATTTAAAAATAAATCACAGCAAACCACAGCACGAAGAACACTTGTATAGTACAATATTCAACTAAACCAAAACAATTTACATTTTAATTAATTTTCCATACAGGGTTCGTACTCCAAGGTGGGAAAAAAATTCAAGTACTTTTCAAGGATGTCCTCAAGAAGAAATCAACAAAACCTCAAACCATTACAGTCAATTAAAGCATGTAAAAAATTAAATACTGTATTGTTATAAGTTAATGAAGTGAAGACAAATTGAATACAAAAGTTGATCATACTTTTTTTTTCTTGCAAATAAAGTTGGTTGCTTCAGCTGAATAAAGTTCATTGTTTACTGACACAGTTACACAAGTTGTCTAAATTAGAAACACAAAACTTTCAACATATATACAAACAACAACATTCTCTATAAAAAGTTTCAGTTTTGGTATCAACTCCAATGCCTTTTCTGCAACTGGTACATTTTCTAACCACCTGTGGTTCACAAACTTTAAGAGGAAACTATTGCTACCTGTAACAGTGTTAAAATCTTCTCTCCTGGCTCGTGCATCCTTAAAAAGTGCATAGAGACTTCCCAAAAACTCACTGATATCCCTGTCAGTAGCATTGCAACCTGTTTTGAAGGCATTATGAACATGCAAACCACAGTTGCCAATATTCAATACAGTTTTGTTGTGTTCTTTTGAAACATGTTCCTGAAGCAGTCTGTACACTTTCCAGTTTATGTTTGGACCATCCATTGACAACTGTAATGGAAGGGAGAGCTTGAGCAGTGAAACAGCACCCAGAAGTCTCTGTAGTGCAGTGCACTAAAAACAACGATGTGAAATATTTTGATTTTTACCTCTTTCCAGGACCAACTTCTAAAGTGAATATTTAGTTGCTTCAACTGCCTCATTTCAATCAGGCTCTCATCAAAAAGCAGTACATAATGTTTTTTAATACTGATAACTGTTCCACAATCTCACTTTCCAAGTAAGAAGAAATTACAAAAACTGCCATGTATGCGGTGTTTTTTCTCCGCAGGAAAATTTCGCTGCAGCGGCACTATCACTAAACATTTTCTTAAATATTTTGCCAATATTCTCATTCGGCTTATGAGTTGTGTACTCCTATTGTTCTCAAAGTCCAAATAATTTCCGCATCAAGGACGTCATTATTCAAAATATGAGGCTCTATACTTGACACTGGATGTAACCAAACACAAGAAGTGGCTTTGTACTGAACTATTGGCCCACAGAGGCATAGAATCTGACCTGCTTGCTCTTTCACTGGGTAGCAGCATTCTCGTTACAGATGGCAATTTTTTCAGCTTCTTACTCTTCATATGGCTTTTCAGAGCACTTTCTCCCATAGAAGAGACACTGAACAAGTCCTTGCCACAAGCACAACATCTAGCCGAGTATTTGTCTTTACTAGTTTGTGGCCAGTCTTTATAGTAATTTTTATATAACCAGGAATTGCTAAAAATGCACTTCCCGACATTTTATTTCAGCACACTGTAAACCAATAGGCCCTACATGAAACTCTCTAAACGAACTGGAAATTGCTTTTAGAAAGGCGCGAAATATGACGGCATTGTGACAACCAACCTAATGAACACAGCAGATTTTTTAAGTACTGTATGTTCAATCAATGAATAAAATTACGTGAAAATAATAGAAAACGTAGTCACTTTTGCATACCCTTACAATCCTAATTTACCTTCCACACATTTCTTTAACCCTCCTAAACAAACATGACGGCAAACAATGTAACCTCACCAAAAAAATAAATAAATAAAAACAGCTAGCGGCAGCAGCCATTTTGTCGCATATCAATAGTATTGAATCTTCTAAACGGCAGTTCATCATCGCAAGTTATGATACATAACTACCAACTCTACTAATCGGAAGTGCTTCAACACAAGCTAAGATCACCGTCGCAACTCGTAAACATGAATTTTGTAGCAACGGCTATGGCAAACGACGAAAATTTTATTATTTCACAAATTTTTTCTTGAGTCATTCTCCCTTGGCTGCATAATAGAATTTTGTGAAATTCAATAAAATTTTCAAGGACTTCAAACAAATTTAAGCACTTTCAAGGCCTCAAAAATTAAACATTTCTTTTCAATCACTTTTCAAGGTTTTTTAAAATCGTATGAACCTTGTTAAATAATATTCACAATGAAATAGAATTATACATTGCCAAATAGGTGAGCTAAAACATAAATTATTTGAAATTTTCGAAGGTATTGGATACTCAACAGGGCAAAAAACAGAATGGGGCAACTTGTGCTCTAAAATTATCTTTCATACAAAAACTCAAATTTGTAATTAACCCCCCCCCCCCAACACCATATTAAACAAGCTTTAAAATGACACAAATTCCACCATAAGTGAATTCTTTTTAAAAGTTAATAGGACCTACTTGTTGCATAGCAACTAATTAAATTTACTTGCAGCGCATATATTATAAAAATGGTTGCCCATCAGAGACTTCTCAAAGATAAAATTGTAAAATAATATTTTTCTTTTACCTAGAGGATAAGGTAACACACAAAAATTCTTAAATCAAAATAAAAAATGGTGCAGCTTTCACCTCTTGATAATTCCATGTTGAATGGCCCAAATGTTATAATTTGACCCCAGTTTCAATTTCAGCTTATTCTGTACCAACATCACATTACTTTTGGTTTCAATGCCAGTAGATATTTAAAGGGTTTAAAATACAAGCATGGTGAAAATAATTTCATGCTGAATTTTATCACTTATAGTTCCAGGTACATTTGGAAGTTCTCACACCTTAACAAAAATGCTTGCATTAAATTCTTATAGACAAAAATGATCTGCTTTTACCTCCAGAAAGACTACAGTAATTTAGTATTATTAACAATGAAAGAAAGGCCAGGCAGAACAAGGTAGTGTTCAAGATAGTGTGACGCGTCCTTTTTGCGTCTGCTGCGTGTTGCTGTGGTTATTGTAGTCACTGTAGTTGGTGTTGAGGTTATGTTAAGTTTGCGCGTGCTCCGGATAGCTCAGTTGGATTAGTTTTCTCTACACCATTAGCCAGGTTTTAACTTTAAGTGAGACACGCCAGATTCATCAGCAGTTATATTTATTGATCTAGGTGCATTACATTTCATAAAATTCGGTACCGTTCAGTATAACAAAAATAAATAAAATTATTGCAATTTGCATTTAAATTCACTTTTCTACAGACGCTTAGCTACCATGATTCTTCCGGGCGACTTGTCGTATGGGCTAAGGTCTACCCAGTTATTAGCTTAGTAAAACAAAACAAAAAAAAAAACGAAACAAACTGACGAAAACATTAAGGAATATCTATAACGAACAAACTCGGCCCTGTTCGTAACCCCGCAACACCCATCACCTCACTACTGCCTGTGATAAAAAGGCAAAGAAGAAAAAAGAAGTCTACGTCTCTTTTAATCACGCCAACGGACTCGAGGCTTTCTCCCCCATCTCCCCGACACTCGTCCTTCCTCTCGCGCCATCCCTTCACGACTGTTAAATCATGGACGGTCATGGTAGCTAAGGTATCCCTCGGCGGAGTCAGGGCTGCCACCCAAAGTGATGGCCCAAAAAAATGAGAAAAATGACAATTATCATCCAAAAAATGATTAAAAATGACTGGTTTGAAATTTAATGTGACCCTCATTAAGTGTGTTCAAGTAGGTTAAATGGTTATTTTTTTATGTATAGCCTACCAAATAATAATTTTGCAGCAATCACTGGTGAGCACCTTCTCAAAT